>JAYMFT010292737.1:0-10345 GCA_038088735.1 Panulirus argus | reverse complement strand
AGAGAGAGAGAGAAAGAGAGAGAGAGAGAGAGAGAGAGAGAGAGAGAGAGAGAGAGAGGACGTCATAGCTCACGACCCTTCACAGATCCATCCATACTTTAACAGTGCTTGACGAAGCGGTATTGTTGGGTGCATGACATCACTCGCAAATTGCTTGTTCCCCTCCCCCCCCAATCATCTGGTAGGGACGTAAGGGCCTCTATAGGAGGAGGAGGAGGAGGAGGAGGTTGAGCAATGCACCCACTCCAGTATAAGGTCAAAAGGTAGGGGGGGGGGGAAGGGCCCACTACAGCAAGGAGGGAGAGCAGTCCAATGGCCCACTCCAGTAAGCATATTTCGTGTTCCCAAGCCAATGAATTAACCTGAAGTTAATATCGAGTCAGTTGTGTCGTTAACTCCTTAAGCATGATGGTACGACCCTCGAGCACGACCCCTCCCTGGGTAATCGTGGCGTCGACCCCTGACCTGACACCAGTGGTGGGGTGGGTCATAAATTACATGAATTCCATACCTGTCAAAAGGTAATTCTTATGGTATCTGGTTTTAACGCGGGCAGGAAGGGGTGGGTATGGCTTTGATTTGGGAAGATGGGAGTTGCGCTGTTGATAATGCATTCTTCCGTACGTAGTCCAAAGTGTTTTGAGTCGACGAGGAGTGTTCTCTATGTGAGTGAGTGAGTGAGAGAGAGAGACAGATCTATAGAGAGATTGAAAGAGAAAAAGAAGAGGGAGTGAAATCAGTAAATATCATCTCGCAGGCATATCGGGAAAGACTTTAGAAAATATGTCAAAGATCTTTCATCCATATCTGACGCTCAGGGACCAATCATATTCCCTTCTGGTGGTTGTATGTAGAGTACGAATGTATTTCTGAGGGTTTAGTGAACACAAAATTCTCCAAGACGAGATGGAGGTGACAGAGGTATATAAAGAACGCATTCCGGCGAGTCCATAGTTGTCGAACAAGTGGCCGAGTCTGGGGGTAATATCGTATGCAAATTTGAAATCTCGCCTTTTGAAACCAAAAAGATGAAAGGATAGTATATATATATATATATATATATATATATATATATATATATATCAGATGTCTGTGGATGGTTTCTGTGGTTGCAACTTCAACCATGAGGATAAACTTATTGCGGAATCGAATGACAGAGAAGTGAATAAGGACGTCTCTCCAGTGGAAGCAAAGAGGGTACCGTAAGTCGTTCTCGGTGACAGGAAACATCATGGGAGAGAGTCCTAAAAAATAACGTGAATGATCGCCTCGGAGGGAACTATCGTAGAGAAAATGATCTGCAAAAAATATTGTTGTAGGGAAGGTACGGGAAGTCCTTGAGAGGAGAAGGAAGATCCTCGAGTCAATTAGGGATAAGTGAAGTGCAGAGAAATTTAGAGTCCTTGAGAACAGGTAAATGGGTAAAACAAATGAGGTGTGAGGATGGGACATCAAGACGAATCTATCACTTTCTCTCACTCTCTCTCTCTCTCTTTCACTCCTCTGGTCCGAGTAACTGTCTTTTCAGTTTCAATACTTTATTCCTTGATAGAGGAATCGGGACCCTAGTGCTGTCACATGGTACCCCTAAGGGTAACTCTTTTCTCTATTGCCTCACCCAACACGCCAGACCTCCTGCTGGTTTATCAGTCCACAAACATACATACAATCCCTCCATTTCACACACACACACACACACGAGACACTTAACGATATGTAACTAAAACACACGACTCGTTCTACGTAAGTCTATATAGTTAGTATATGCATTTCTCTGCGGTGATCAAAATGAGAGCTGGCTTTGCCTTTTCGACAGTATATCTCGTCATAGGATTTTTCCCTTTCTCTTTCTCTCTCTCTTTTTCTCCTACGTGGTAACATAAGGTTCCATCAGAGGCTCTTTCTCTCTCTCTCTCTCTCTTCGCCCGGAAATGTAATTTGTGAGCTAGATCGCGCACCGGAGTTATATACATTTTTCAGCATCGGGTTCAGGGCTGAAAATGTAAAACAATTCCTCTGAAGACCTTTTTTTTCACTCACTCTCTCTCTCTCCCTCCCTCTTGCGTTCCACAGGCGGGCAATCTGTTCCAAGCAAGGAAAGCCTTTTTAATCTTCGTTTGTCTTCCCTCCGCATCTGTTATTTCTTGGATGGCGGGATCCAATAAGCCATCTATCACAATTTGATGGAAGCTGAACGATGCAAAGATTCTCTCTGTATATACGTGCTGGGTATCACACACACACATTCGGGGAACGCTGCGTTATCTGTGTCTACAGAAAGACTTTTCTCTCTCTCTCTCTACCGATTCAGCATTCGTGGTACTGATAGTCTGGTACTGCATGAGATAACAAGGGGAGACAATCAACGGAAGACCTGATGGTCTATGACGAGGGTTGCCTGTTGGAGGAGAGTACATGGGAAAGAAGCAGGTGACGGAAGACCTAATCTTCTATGACGAGGTTATCTACCGAAAGACAAGACGGTAATCGAGACTTAAATTCAATTTCTATACAGACGAAGAGACAATAGAAACGGTAAGCTACACTTGGCAATACTCATAGCAGGACTTGGAAGAAACACTTACCTAAACAAAGTAATCTGAGCATAAAGACGAGGCATTTAGACTGTAGATACTACTGGTTAAGTGTTATAAATCATAGTGTGGGACTTTTAAGTAATACGTATAGCCTTGGCTATCACGGAGCTGGAGACAGGAATCCATTCGCCGCCATGATTGCCAAAAAATGAGAATGTACGACACCCCCGCTCTTCTTTACGACTCAACTTCCCTCGTATATACGTTATACTAATTTTCACGAAACACTCGGCTCATTTACGCGCTTACGTAAGGCGGGCGAAGGCTTACACTAGGCCCACTTACAGCCTTATGTACGAGACGCTGTCGCTTATGTAGAGGTAGGAGAGAGAGAGAGAGAGAGAGAGAGACCCCTACCTTAACTTACAAGCTCCTCTCGGGTAGCATTTCCGCGTGTGAGAGAGAGAGAGAGTGAGTGAGAGAGTACCTGCCTCCGACGAGGGGGGGGGGAAGGGGGGGGGGGCGCCAACATCCAGACAGAAGGCGAGCATCAACGGTGAAAGGGGCTTGCCGAACTGGGAGGATGACTGTGAACCTCGAAACATTTTCCACTCTTTTTCTTTTTTTTTGGGCCAGTATTCTGGAAATATGTTTTTGCACGCGTGGGCTGTTCAATTGCGAGTGGAAATACCTGGAGGTGCATAAAAGACGGGTATATTGCTTGGCTACGTGGGAAATATTGCCCGGATTGCGGATCAAGGGGTGGAGGATGTAAGGGGGGGGGAGGTAGGGGGTAGTATTGCCGAGTTGCAGGAGAAATCTGTGGGGTTCCGAGGGGTGCACTGCTGCGCTGTGGGGAAATATTGCCGAGTTGCAGGGGAATATGGCTGAGTTGCAGGAGAATATTACTCTGGGAGATTATTGCCGAGTTGCAAGGGAATATTTTACTTAGTCGCAGAGAATACTGCTGAATCAAAGGGGACTATTTACTGGGTTGCAGACAAAACATGTTCCATTTAGGGTAGAGGAAAGTAAGGTTAAGTAAATGGATGAAGATATTAATCTTGAGCTCCTCGTGTGTTTCTACGCCTGTGAATACCACAGCCTCGCTACCCGAGGGATGGAGGTGGTATCATAACGGTTAATCCTCGTGGAACTGGTCTCCACACAAAAAAACTGTGGGAAGCAACAGCCAGACCCGAATCTCTGTGGCGGGGACACGCGCAGACACGCTCGCAGGAGCAACAGCCGAACTAATAACCGTGGAACAGGGATAAGACAACAACATAACGGCGGAGAGACTGGGTTGGTTGGAGAGAATGAAACATCACAAACATATGAGCGGCATGGAAATACTGTGAGTTTGGATGGTAACAACCTGAAGGAAATGGAGTGCTTTGGGTATACGAGAGTAGACATGGAAGCACGGGGGCTGAAGTTACTCATAAGGAGGCACGGAGGAAGAGCGAAGGTTTATTATATCTTCGCTTTATTGTATTTTCATTCTTCTGCTTCTTCTGGCATCGAAGGTCATATTTTGGGGTCCTGCTTCTGTCTGCCTCAATCAACTGATATGAAACAACGCATAAAAATAACTTTCTCACAAGCTCCATGGAATTCGTGGGACAAATCTTGTCATTTGGGCCAATTCTGTTATTCTGTAATGATCAAAATTCATCACTTCTGCTTTCTAGCCGTTACTCGGTCATAATTCAGCGAGCATTCTTAAAGTTTGGTACGTGAACTGTCATTTTCTTACAAGCCTAAGACTGATGTATAGTAAATCTACTGTATAATCATTTCTGGCAATTCCTTAGTTACATAGTCCATTATCAAAGCACTTGGAAATCTTCGACGTTCAACATAGAATCAACAGCTTTATCTATCAAATTCTCACAGACAGCTATACGGACATTTCAAACAAAACTCATGAATAATCAAGTTAGCGTACAATGAATCTTAAAAGTTGATGAATCACAATATTTGCGAGGTATCCCTGCGGGACAACTCGGTGGAATTGCTTAGTCTTGGTTCTCAAACAGGTGAAGCCTTGGTCCGCTGACCCACCCGCTCCAAGTCCTAGAGACGGGGCATTCAAGGTCACCAGTTGTCTTACTATCGTCCTGTTACACTAGTTTGCTTTACTCGTGGTTTAAACATACAATGGACAGATTATATGCATCTGTTAAGTGCCGTTAAAAAGAAAAAAATCTTATGAAATACCACATACTTAATGTGCATGTTGCTAGAGGAACATAAGCCAATTATACAGGGTAAGAAATCCTCTTAGGTTCTGAAACAGGATCATCCGTGTGCAATGCAAATCCTCTTGTCATGCAACTATGAACTTTCCATCCGTTTCCGGAGCTTATGCCCCTCGGGAACGAGCACAATGAATGATGATTCCAGTGGACAAATTCTCGTGATTCGTTTAGCTCTGCTCGCGCCTTTGCTCTCTCCCGTTGGGATGGTGAGCTGGAAATAATTATTGCGCTAACTCTGTATCGCAGAGTTTGTTCGGTAGATACTAACAACTCTATAATTTATTGCTTCTTAAGATCATCAAAGTGTTAAAGTGTCGCTCGTTAGGGACGAACAGCAATATATGGGGTTTCACCTTGCGAGACTCCAACCCCATACACAAGGATGAAGAAGATGGTTGCCCTCCTCGAACTCAAATCCTCATCCGTTCTTCGATAGGCAGACAGCCTGGTGTTGGCTTTTCGCTTGGAATCCGTACCAAACATGAATCTAATAGAACGTAGCTTATATTCATGTTTTACCCACGAGGAAGAAATGGCGGTTTTAGTCATGACACCACAATAAAATACACCTGAGCGTGGATCCTATCCGATTTACTGAGTGCCGACGTATCTCCGCTTACTAAAATTTCGTATCATTTGTTTTATAGTAGCGAGAAATTACTGTCCTGACAAGTTAGTAAGGGAAAGAGAGAGAGGGTTTTGTAAGGGAAGGGTTGGCGCGGGGGGGTGGAGGGTGGGGGTGGGGGGGGGGGATGGAACATCCTGAGTAAAATTATGAAGATTCTGGGATTAGTTACCTGAACTAACAACTAAGAGGAACAGCACCTTCCAAATTTGCATGTATATTAGATGAGACTTCCGACTGATACTCTAAACCCACCAAAAAAAGAATATCTTTTTTTTTTTTGTGTGTAAACAGACTGATACACATTATGCCGTACTTGTATATGTGTATACAAACAGCCAAAGTACACCCATCTGGGCGCCGAGCCAACGAAGGAGAGAGAAAAAAAAAACATTTTATGGTTCTGAACGTATCGGTGAGGAGCCTTCAGAGCCTCTCGCGTTTCGCGGTTCCTGGTGCTCCTTCGACGGAACGTTGGAGATGATGTGGAGGTTGTCGTGCGTACAATGTGCAATGTTCAAGACAGCGCGACCCTCAAAGTGGACGGCATGACTCTTGAGCACGAAAGTTCGATCCTCAAGCCCGATGTTATGACCTCTGAGCACTACGGTACGACCTCTGACCGCGACCAACGATTATGACGGCTCATTAAGGATGTTTTGATTAACGAGTCCAAGGGCTACTTGTAACTCAGAAGTTACTATGAAGATGGATTGAGCTTTGCATGTCCTTCATCACAATGGCTGTATGTTTTTCGTCCTTTACTGGGACGGACCAATACAACTGTGCTCTGGAATTAATCATAAAATTTACCTGTATGATCGCAAATATACTGGCCACTTATAGCAATGCAAATAAATGCCTCAACGCTGCATAACATTACTGTTGTCTATCAAGTCACAAAATTATTGCTTTAGTGAGCCTTTAAAGACTAGCAATATATCAGGGACTGGTTATCTATTTGTCCACCATATATCCAGTTTGTAGGTCTTGGAAAAAAATCAAATTTTCAGATAATTTACCAGTTTAACACAGCATCAGAATCAGCTTTGGGCATTGAACTAATATAGTTTAACAATTCTAACAGTAAAATAACTCCACCTTTTTTTTCCTGATATTTATAACCCTTGCTACTATCACCATATTCACTATCTTAGGGTAATGTGAAATGTTCCAAATCATGCTCCATAGCCTCTTTTCTGTTTATCTAAATGTGAAACCACATATTTCAAACCAAAGTCAATCAATGTCTAAGGCTACGTTTGATGCATGGTTAAACTGTCATTTACCAACCTGTGGGTAGCCTCTTCCTATCGATAAATAATGTAAATAAGTACTCTGGTACTGCCATGTAACTTTCCCTCTACAAATGATATTTTTCTCTCTTCCAATCTACAGTATACTGTTTGCTGTTCTCAAGCCAGTTCCATATTCTTGAAGCATAAAAAGGCTAAGAGAGCAACTTGAACCTAAGTTCTCAGATAATGATGCAAGCAGCATTGGCACAAGAGCATAGATGATTTCAAGTAAGGCTGCATTCCTTTCAAAGAACAGAGTAAATAATCACTTTGCATATGTGAAACAAAACTGAGCATCTTTCTGCACTATAATCCTGTTTATAACACAGTTCAGGTTTAACTCTCTTACATCAGTAAATAGAATATACTCAGTCACAAACAGCAGTCTTCTGCTGAGACCACTACATCATCTACACACATTTTTTGTACAGTATCTAAAATGTGCAATCTAAATGGTACTGTAAACAATCAGTATACATAACATAATTCTAACACTACTTATCCAAAATCAGTATGTCCACTGGAAGCCTAAAGTAATCTAACCTTAAGCTAATAAGTAATATCAACATTCTACTGACCTGATAGTTGATAACAAGAATCCCCACATTTGGGCTGCTATGAAACAACAGGGCATCATGTAGACTGAAAAAACACTTCAGCCTCTGTTGAAATACAGGTGAAACTTATGATTAGTGATGTGGGTTTTCTATTATCAATAACAAAATATCAAGATTTTTAGATCTTGTCGGTAAAATTAATGTACTGATAATTATTCAAACTTTGTTTCATGTACAAAACATATATCCATAAAGTTGGTTCACTGGTTATCTCAGTTGTAGGGTATTCTACTGCCAGGATTACTATGTTTGACTGAGTTATTTTGAAACCATATTTAAAAAAACCTAAACCTAATTCAGACGTTCAAGATAAGGCCAATACCATACACTCCCTTACTGCAAATATGGTCTTCTATCTCAAGAAAGGTTAGTGAGGCTTTGAAAAAGGGAAGTGGGGGATAAAAACTAAGATAACTGAGAAACTGAATTAACGTATCTCCTTTCATTGCACTGGCTTGGTACCCAACTTTCTGACTTTTTGCAGGAGAAAACTAGTTACAGTTATTGTGGAAAGGTTATATTTCTTAGAGGGAAGAGAAAACAAAGAGTATGGATTTCACTGAAAACAGACACTAAGACCAGCAAAAATTTTCATTTAGTTTTGTTCTATAGATGTTCTTTGCTCATTAACTGAAGTTAAACATACAAAGGAATTAAAATAGCAAAAGACCACTGGTTCCCCTCCAGGCAGTTTGTGATAGTGGAAGATATATGAAAATCATCGATCACCGTGGGGAGGGTAGAAATATATATACATATCAAAAAACAGAAAAATATTATAACTTTTCATGTGGCTTCGGGGGCTTAAATAATGTCAGGTCGAGCAATTGAAAAAAATATTCAAGTCTACTCTTAAACATATTTATGGTATTATTTACTTTGAATATATCCAAATAAACATTCATACCCAATGACTGCAAATTAGGAATTAACCCATGGCTACAGAAAAAGTCTCCCTCTACTGCAACACTGGGGAATATTTCCGTCCAAACCTGCATGCACTCTGCCATGTATGTTCCCTGCAATGAAACCTGGATTTTTTTTATCCCTCAGCTAATGATCATGCATATAAGCATATCAAATATTAATATTTTAAGAAAATCTTTTTGTAGTATCTTACAATCTATATAGCATTTTGAATGTGGGACACTTGATGGTTCAATATATGCTTTTATGGTAATATAACTGCCTACCACTTATCCTGCAAGGTAATGATGGGTAATAAAAAAATTTGTACTATTAAGGATTAGCTATAAAAATTAAAATCATGTAAAATGAAAGACTTTTATTTTTTCATTAAAACTGCCAAATTTGCAGGAACACATATAGTATCTATGTCAACACAGCTTTTTTATATCTTAGATACCGTTATCCAGATAATTTTCTTTATATTTTGTAAGGATTTTGACTTACTTTTACCAAAATTTATGTCATTTACTGAAGAACACTTGTCTTTTAATTTACCTTTACTTTTCATTAAAGTTATTTTTCCCTACCCAATATGGTTTTCAAGGAATATTGCTATCAGACAGAAAATACAGCTTCTTCCAATATTGAAAAATTAACATAAAAGGTTAAATTCATCCTTTTATTTTTTTGGTGGGTAACTGATGCTTTAGGAATCTAACATAAAATTAACTGTGCCCCAAAGACCTTTCCATGGTTTTCCATAACAGTTTCACATACCCTAGTTCAGTCCATTCTTTCTTTTTTTAGACAACACATCAACCCCGGTATACATCGTCATTCCAATTCACTCTATCCTGTGCAAGCCTTTCACCCTCCTGCATATTCAGGCCCTAATCACACAAAATCTTTTTTACTTCATCCTTCCATTTCCAATTTGGTCTCCTTCTCCCTGTCCCATCCACTTCTGACACATATATGCTCTATGTCAACCTTTCCTCACTCATTCCCTCTTTACGAGTATGTCCAAACCATTTTAGCACACCCTTTTCAGCTTTACCAACTGCACTCTTTTCATTACTACACCTCTCTTACCCTTTTATTACTTACTTGATCAAACCACCTCACACCACATATTATCCTCAAACATTTAATTTCCATCACATTCTCCCTCCTGTGCACACACTCATCTATAGCCCATGCCTCACATCCATACAACATTCTTGGGACTACAATACCTTCAAACATACCTATTTTTGCCTCCTAGATTGCGATGTCTCTTTCCACACATTCTTCAATGCTTCAAGAACCTTCATCCAATCACTCACACTACGACTAACTTTTGTTTCGATGGTTCCATTTGTTACCATATCCACTCCCAGGTATCTAAAACATTCACTTCCTTCAAATTTTTTCCATTCTGACACACATCCTAACTATGCTGTCCCTCTACCCTACTAAACCTAATTACCTTGCTTTCATACACATTTAACCTCATCTTCCTCTGTTCATACACTTTACCAAATTCAGTCACCAAATTTGGTTTTTAATTTGCATCTGCCACCAGTCCTATGTCATCAGCAAACAACAACAGACTCACTTCCCAAGCCCTCTCATCCCCTACAGACTGTATACTCACCCTTCTTTCCATGAATCTTGCATTTACCTCCCTCAGCACCTTATTCGTACACATAGTAAACCACCATGGTGACATCAAACACTCCTGGCACAGAACAATCTACACTAGGAATCACTCACTCTCCTCTCTTTCTACTTGTACACATGCCTTACACCCCAGATAAAAAGCAGCTTTCCTACCACACCATATATTCTCATGACCTTCCACAAGGATCTCTATCAACCCTATCAAATGCTTTCTCAACATTCATAAATGCCACAAATAATAATAATAGTAATTATCTATATTCATTATACTTGATCGCTGTTTCCCGCGTCAGCGTGGTAGAGCCAGGAAACAGACGAAGAAAGACCCATCCCCCCCACACACACACATATATACATACATGCACATATATGCACAGTACATATATATACATACCAACATATGCATATATACATACATACACATACACATGCA
>JAYMFT010292726.1:0-10345 GCA_038088735.1 Panulirus argus | reverse complement strand
ATCTCACCTAGGGGTGAGATGGCCTCCGCTCTAAGACCTCTTCCTGTTTCACCTCACCTGAATCTTCTCTTATGTTACAAAATTAAGCTCAACAGAGCTGATCAATACAGGATTTATTTGTTCATAAAACCGATTGTTAGTATCTGGTTTATATTTTAAGTATAATTTCTTGGTTACATACGATTTCAGTTTTAAGTTCTGGATTCGGAATCAATATGGGTGCTGGTGTTCACGAAGGACAGCGGCGTTTTTTTTTTTTTTTTTTTTTTTTTTTTTTTTTTTTTTGAGGCGAAGCATCCCTTGGACGGCTGTAGCGTGGAGGGGGTCGTTGGGGGGTGGATGTCCTTGTGACACAGCATGCACGTAAAGCATGTTATATGTATGTCATATTGTGTCACAGCAGGTAACACAATCGTACTTCCTGGCACTCAAAATCGTCACGAAACCAGAGGTTGAACTGAAATCGAATGAAAACCAACAGAATGTATTACTTATTTAGGGGGGGGAAAAGTGGAATGAAATGACAATGACTGTGTAGCACTGTCAGATCGACAAATGTCATATGATGTTGAGGGTAAGGCAAATGCTCTGCGTCTAACCGCCACAGAAGGTGTCTTGTTTTTAAATAGTATCAGCACCTGGTACCTATCTACTTACTACGTGCAGTACAATGCACAGTTGCAGTGTATTGCTTCATATATCAACGATTCATTGCACCAGTTGCAATGTATTGCTTCATTAACTAGTGGGTTGAATTCTCAGTACTGGTGCCTGGGGTGCTTGGTAGTAGTGTGTGTAGTGGCCAGTACTGGTGCATGGAGTGCTGAGAGGTAATGTGTGGAATAGTCAGTTGTGGTATGTGGAGTGGTCAGTAGTGGTGTGGGGAGTGCTCAGGAATGGTGCGTGGAGTGCATAGTTCTTATTTCACGTTGGAGGTTCCAATCACGGACAAAAGTGCACATTAAGGCCATGCCATAATTGAAATATAAAGAGCTTAATGAAAGGGAAAATGAAGAGACAAGGGAAAGTATTTACGAAGTTTGGAGGAAGTGAAAAACCTGTTTTTTAAACTGTGCCAGGTCGTAGTTATTAGGAAAGGCATGAGAGGGTAGAGAGTTCCCAGGCTTCGAGGTGTAGGGAAAGAAACAGTTATCAAAACGGCCCACCCTTGAATTGCCAGCGGCCACCCAGTAATCATGTGACGCAGCAGCTTGCCGAATTTTGCGTGGTTTAACTAAATGATGGGGGCACACAAGCAGCACATAACATTGCGGCGTAGGGAAAGCGGGCCAAGTTTTGAAATTAGCTTGGGATAGTGTATAAGTCGGACCGCTTTTGACTCAACTGCAGATGTTACAGCAATATCAAATATGTTTATTAAGTCAGAAGGTGAAATGACAGAATTGTCAAAGGAGAAAGGAGAGGTGTCAGGAATTTTCGGTAGAGCGATGGGCAGAAACTGGGTCTTGAAAGCTTTAAACTTAATTAGATTTCGTCTACCCCACTGAGATATCCTGTCCAAGTCTGAGTTTATTGAGGAAGTTGTGTCGAGACGAGATGCAGATCAAATGAAAGGACGATCTTGAGGAATACACTCATGGGTCGTTAGCATATGAGTGCATTTTTCTTTTTGTGAAAGAAAGGAAATCGTTGATAGAACGAAGAAAAACTGTAGGAGACAGAACAGAACTTTCAGGGCCACCGCTGTTGATGGAGAAAGGGGGAAAGGCTGATCCCTCAACAACCACGGTGATAGATCGGCCAGAAAGGAAGCTAAATATGAGGGAGCAAAACGAGAGTGGGAAGCCAAAAGAAGGGAGCTTAGAGATAAGTACCCGATGCCACACCCTGTCGAAAGCTTTTGGATACACCAGGGGCAGCTACATAGGATTCCCCATAATCTTTCAGGGATGATGACCAGACATCAGTAAGATGGCGAGAATTGATACGAGGTGCTCACTAGGTGTGCTTGGATGCTCAGTAGCTTCACAAAGGAATGAAAACATTCTTTTTTTGGTGGCAGAATAAACACCGAGCTAAGTGTGGAGAAAGTAGAAAAGCAACTGGGTGACTTATGGAGAAACGTGAGTAATCTTTTTTAACTTCTGAGTCGCAAATAACGTCAGGCGCGGACTTTAAGCGAGGCATTCACCCAATCTCTTCTCTAATGTTTATGGTGTTGCTTTCTGCTACCTGTTTAGAAAAAAGAACTGCTTTGCCTCAATCGAAGTAAGATGTTTACCCGTGAGTTTGTATCCATTACGAGGGGCTGCCGAAGGATTGTCAAAGCCTTTGGTATTTTCTCGTTTGAAAAGATGAATAGCTGAGTCGTTTGCATTGCTTTGAAAGGCTGTACTTCTGGGAGTCATCGCACGTTGCATCTCGCCGCTGCACTCTGTATTTTATGTTGAGCGACAGGATGGTGACCACTACTAGTGTCCTATCGGGAATGATGGTTATTCTCTTAGACTTTGAATTCGAATGTCGCACCAATGAAGCCTAGGGGTTATTCTCTTAGACTTTGAATTCGAATGTCGCACCAATGAAGCCTAGGACTTTTCATTGATTGGGCACCGCTCACATGGCTTTAGGTCATGAGAGATTATATTGCAACACCTTCCTCATTTACGTAATATAAATGCCCCCCACCGTTATGAAAATTCATGCCATTTAAGAGCAAAATAAGTCTGCTCGTAACAGTAGATGGTTTACAGATATTCAGTTTCAACTGTTTATTCCGTCATAGAAAGGCAAGTGTTCCCATTGTTGTGATGATACCTCTCTGTAACAGTAACATCGGGTGCATCTGGCAGGTGTCGGAATGACTGAAGATCTGTTTCTATTGTAGCTTTCCTGCGAAGTGATGTCTGCATTTTTCATTTTTTCGCATATATATATATATATATATATATATATATATATATTTATATATATGTTTGTGTGTGTGTGTGTTTGTGTGTGTATGTGTATTCTGTGCAATTTTTCCTCCATGTTTAAGAATAAATTCATATTTCTTAACTGTCAATGTTAAGTTGAAGAACGGAAAAATGCACCTCCACTGAATTCTTACAGCTCATAAGGTTATCTGAGGATGATGCTCTATCTTTCTCTTTTTGACTCAGTTTCTGTTATTCTGTTTCTCCTTTGTCTTTCAGTTTCTATTTTCCTCACTTCAACCTTTCTGTTTTTCATTCAGCCTCCTATCTCCACTGCTGACCCTGGTCCAGACTGCCTCGCCGCTCCCTTGGTGTGGGCGGTCGGCGGCTGGGGCTCCCCACGCGGGTCCCCTGGCCCTATGCTACATCAAGGAGAATTAAGAATAAACTAAAGCAGACCTTTCACTCAGACACTCTGCTTTGGTCTTTATAGTTTCAAATGTCTCCCACTTATTATATACATATAATGTAGTTACATCTAGATTCGTGCTACTACCAAGACTTGATCGTATTTGCTTAACAACACTGTAGAGACATGAAACAAAACAATCCAATATAGTTCAAACCTTTTGTTGCTCGGTTTTTTTATGCTTTATTGTTGGCTAATACTGTTTAATGCCATTAAGACAACAACAGCTCCTAGCAAACTGATATTTCTCTCGGCAAGGTACAGAAGAAGGTTTGACAGGTATTCATGAAGAAATAAGACAGAAAATGGCAATTTTGAAAGAATGGTGAGTGCATGACTGAGAAAAGTGGTGAAAGGAGATTATGCCGGGGTGCGTGACAAGTGGAGGGATTTTTTGTCTATTTTGTGTATGTATCGTGAGGCATGATGAGACCAAGAGCCTGGGGAAAAGGAAACCGTGGAAGGACATTCATGAATGAGTGAGTGAAAGGTCCGGAGGTGCGAGGTGTAGGAATGTTATGTATGAGTCACGAGGTCTCAGGTCTAAACTAATGAGGAGGCGAAAGCGAGAATACATACATAGATCCTTCACACGAGATTAGTTGATACGGCGGTTGAAGATCTCCGAGGAGAACTAAATACGAAGTTTTATGAAGAGAGATACGTATATAAAGTTTGTAATGAGGATGAGAAGTTTAGCAAAGTGAAGAATATATAATCACTTTGATAAAGATCCATCTACCATAACTGTCACCAGATCCAGGGGACGTGAGTCGCCCTGCATCTTCCCACTCACTAACTTGTGTAATTTCTATATATTCACGAAGCAGTTGCTGTCACATTGGCTCAGTCAACCTCCCCGTCAGGCTGCATGGTTGACCAGGTGGTGGCAGCCATGCCATGTTATCAGGAGGTGCGTTTAATAGCTGCAACACTGGTTTATCCTGTTTCCTTATAGATCAGGTAATTCCTTCTAGCTGAAATGAAGTGAATAAAGCGCTTCCTGTTCTGGCTGTTTTCAAAAATGCCAAACTAGTATCAAAGAATGATATCCTATCACAGGACCATTGGTACTGAGTGTCTCACTTACTGATCTCTCTCTCTCTCTCTCTCTCTCTCTCTCTCTCTCTCTCTCTCCATTCGATTATGAACTTATGGGCCACAAGTTAAAGGACACCACTTGTATGAAGGATCTAAGGGTCCCTGTCTCCAACAACTTCAAAGTCTCCCAGTGCTTTAAGATATTAAAAGTAGGATTTCCCCTAGGTTCCGTCCGGTTAAATTCAACGTAGGCTTATTTCACCATTACCTTTTTTTTCTTTTTCTTTCCTGACAGTTGTTGCTGTCGGAGGGAGTGGAGGGTGGAGAAAGAAAGTATAGAAAAATATGTATGTCGATTTAAGTCTAAAGCAGATAACTAGAACATGGGCCAATTGACCCCTTCTGTTTTCTTTCCTATGAAAGTAAGTCATAGGGTGCGTAAGGGGGCGAAGGTTCTAAAAGCTTTGTAGAATGTGTGGAGAGAGAGAAAGAGGTCGTTATATAAGACGACCAAAAGAGTGAGTTAGACATACACTCTTCCCAACGATGTTGGTTGGATGCGTGGCATGGTAACGCCACGACTCTCTCAAAGAAATTGTCAAGGGGTCATTAAGGAGGGCCGATGACAGACACTTCGTCTGAGTGACTAATTCATCGGTGATGGTGCCTTCGTACCCAGAGTTCAATATCCATAAAGAAAGGTATTACAATGAAGAGTTTACTTGGGTAACCGTGTCTACCGTCATTATACTTGTCATACTTATGAGCCGGCAATTTATTTACGGGGAACCATTTCAATTCTCTAATTTCCCCCCTTGTGCTAGTGGAAAACTGGGTGTCATGAGGCGCTCCTGGTTTTATGTACAGTCGTACAGGTTGTAGACAGATCTTCCTTTCCAAGTAATCCTTTGTGTCCAGCTTAGGAGATATGTCAAAGCCAATTTCCTCTAGAACCTTTCGCACAGCACATTCCTCAGGGTTTTCACAGTCAACTATTTTCCCTTTAGGGAACCCCCATGCCTCGTGCTTAAAGCCCTTAGGCAAGAGGATGTGCGTACGATACTAGTTAAGAATTATGGCACCGTATGTGGGTATCCATTTTTTATAGTCCTTGAAGTGTTCAAGAAATACCATGAACCATCTTACTACCTCCGTGTCAAGATCGATAATTTTACTTTCTGATTCATCAAAACCAAGTGACAGAGCTAGATTTAATATCTCCATAGATTCATCATATGCCTCTCATCTTTACTTCTTGTCTTTCCACTCCCTCTTACCCTCACTAAGTCATCATAAATCCAGCCAGTATTGTTATATTGGTTCTTTCCATGTATATCCAGCCAGTATTGTTGTTATATTGGGTCCTTCCATGTATATCTTTATCATGTATTTTCCTTTCTTTTGTCCATTTCATGTTTCATTCAAGGCTTGGTATCGGCGAGGGCCTTTGTCCGTGACTAGAACCGTCTACGTATTGGAGAATGTGTATTGCAGGTAACTCTGCCGAATACATTTGCCTAAAGATTAAAAGATCTTCAGCTGTGTTTTTAACGGTCATGATCTCATTGAAATGAATATCGAATGATCATCCTGTATCTAACATTAAAGGTAAGCTGTCACAGATACAAAATAAACGACCCCTAATAAACTGGCAGTGATCTCAATTCAAGTTATACAACGCCGTTAAGTAAGAATGTGAATAACAGAGATGCGTGTCACAAAGCAGCTATGACTCTTCTCTTGGAGTATCAACAGCTTCCACTCATACATGATTAAAGAAGAATTTAAACAACAAGATTTGTTATTTTTTGAGAAATTAAAACTTGGTTGATGACAGCACTCGGGTCTAACATAGTGACTGTCACGAGGGTGAACATTGCTGGTTATTTACGACGGTAGTCAGTCAGGTCTGCTACGCAGCAGCAGATAAGGTCACATTTTACCACTGTTTACAACTGTTCCTAACAAACACCTATGTCTCAAAATGAACATTTAAAAAAGCAAGAGGTTTAGAGAAATTTACAAGATCTAACTTGTACATAATCCTACAACTGTGACTTTGTTCGCTCGTCTGTTACGTCATTCTCTTTTATGTTCATATTTCATGTTGTACGTATTATTTTCCTGTTTCAGGCGAGATCTAGTAGACTTAGCATTAGAGTCAAAATTTTGATTGTGTCGTTCAGGACGACTGATTAACACTGTTGTAAATCTGGACCAGGCCAAAGCCGCGGGCCAACTGGTCTTAGCCTTTTCATCTTCCAAGACAGTCCAGTCCACAGGCCAGACACCTGTCGTGCTTGCAGAACAAAGAACATGCCCTCCAGGGGCCAATTTGTTCACAGAAAGAAAACAAGTAATTTTTTGTTTGTAGTTTTATCTTTTCTTTTCTCTCATTTCTTTTATTCTCATTGTTCATAAAATGTCATACAAAGTTTTGATCATGCATATCAGTGTTGTGAATTCTGGGTTCTTAAGTTCGTTCCCTGTAGCCGTACGCTTCCCAGGGGTCAGTCCACATGCAACACAATGTTGGTAATTACGGTTACTGACAAAGTTGCCTCCACTGTCCTCCAACTTTCCAAAGTTGATGAATTCTCAGATGGTTGCCAGCTTAAACTAAGTTTAATGTGAAAAGTTCCAAATCTTCTCTGTTCATTTAAGTTCGCTCAATTGTAAGTTCTTATAGTTCCAGAGTCAAGGTGTCATTTGAAGTGAAATCACTGAAATTATGAGCTTTTGTTTTGTAATGGTATAGTCTGAATTTTTGTTTTGTAATGAGAGTTTTTTTAACTCTCTCTCTCTCTCTCTCTCTCTCTCTCTCTCTCTCTCTCTCTCTCTCTCTCTCTCTCTCTCTGCCATCGTATCACTTTTATACGTGATATGCATTTACACGTGTATTCTGCCGCTGACAAGAGTCCTACAGGCTATGATCATGTGGCTTTTAGTTGAATATATTAAGGTTTAATCTTTTGAAATAGTTACTACAAGGAAGTAACATGAAATCATCTTCAGGAAAAAGAAGAACGTAAAGGTCATGAGGGGAATGTCGGCGCTTAGTTATGATTCGATGTAGGAGTGTGGATGGGAGATTCCTACATCCTTTGTGACTTTCCAAATAAGTCCAAAATCACATAATGTATTAATTCATCTGAAAGAATCATAATAGACTGTTTTCTACATAAATACTGCTTGGGTGTTGGCAACTCAGGGGTGGGCCGCTGGGATAGAAGCGTCTGTTTCTTTCCCTGCGCCGCCAAACTTAGGAACTCTTCACCTTCTCGTGTCTGTCTTAACATTTATGAACAGGTCGTCTTTGTAATTAGATTTTCCACTTGTTCCTCTCCCCTGACTTCTTTGTTTGTATAACCCATTTTTTTGTTTCCCCCGAGGCTCTGTTCGTAAAGAGAACCTCTGACATTAAGAAAAGAACAAGGTAATCTTTTCAGATGTCTTCATCAATATTAGTTCTGACTAATTACCTGTAAAGTCTTGATGTGGTAAATGATGCCACAGAACATTTGGCCAAGATCATGTAGAGAAATTCATAATTGGAAAAAGATCATTTGAAGAATTTTTAAGTATTCATTTGCAGTCCTGGAAATGTAGTGTTACGATTAGTTACGATCAGATTGTAATGAAAATAAAGTGAAAATATATTACCTGATATAACGAGAATATTTATCACTAATTTTCCTTGTGTGCTTTCATGAGAACATAACTCATGGCATATCAAATGTGTTAAAAAAAATCTGTTAAGGAGAACATATGAAATGTCAAATAGTTTTTCTCTTTGTATCTCTAAACAATTCATGAATTATATTATAGCAATAAAGTTTCCTTTAGGTATTCTTATATTCTCTGCAGCCACATATCAGTAAAATGTTCCTGTTATGGAGTCTGTGCTGGATATATCATCCAAAGGTTTGTTGGATGGCGATGCAAAAAGTAAATACTGCATAATCTGATTTCAGTTATAACCGTATATCTCAGGGACCATACTCACTCAAAGAGTGAATGATCTTAAAATTGTCTTTAGCATCTGATGGTACTTTACGCTGACGGCCTGAATGACCCTGGCAAGCTATCAGCCTACTGCCCTATGAACCAACCAATCAGCCATGTTTTTGTTTTCTTTTCTTTTTTGTCAGAATACAAACAAATAATCTACATCTCTTCTTCCAGGATGCTGAATGTGATATCAGCAACTCATTCATTCCATATATAATGATTTTTTCTTATTTTTAGAATGCGTCAAGTACCCTCAATCTCCAAACATCAGTCGAATAAGTTGAATAGTTAATGCACCCGTCTCCCCTAAGGAAGGATCTCATGAGAAAATGAAGATACGTAGGCAACAGTCACACAGTATCCCAAAGAACTTTCCTAGGCAATCTTGACGAACATCCACTCGCTAACTTGGGTCAACACATTCAGATATAAGTATGAAATACCTCAAAACTTCTCAGTAACAAATTAAAGTTTTATAATCTAACTCTATGAATAAATGTCTCACAAAGTTTGAGGCTGGTTCAGCAAAGTAAGATTATGAATATATATTTTTAGATTGCAGGAGTCTTAGATGTTCTATAAAACTAGCATTTATGATATCACGCAGCGAATCTTATATACATTTCAGTGATAGATATTATGATGTTTACCTTTGAATTCTCACGCTGATAATCTTAAATGTCAACGTACGGTGGAGGGTTGTGATATTATCTTCAATCAATCAGAAAAGAGCTTTTGCTATCCTGCGTTAGTCTGATCGTTACGCATTTAGTGAACCACAGAACACACAAGGAGTTACTGTCATGAAAATAGCTGCTCAAACATGGCAAATGAAGGTGCTTTATGGAGATGAGTTTCTTTAAACAACTGCATCATTCGTATATCACGATTAGAAGTATAACCTTTGTTATATCTCATCGGTTGAACACCCTCTACTTGCTATATAAACTATGGTAATCGGCTAGGCTAAAAATTGAGTTTTCGATAGATATTTAGCAAACAATTCTAAAATGTCATAATCTGTATATTAACTGTTCGGATGCCTCCTTCTTCCCTCGAACGACTGAGCTGTGGAATTCTCTTCCTTCTGTCTTTCATTCTTGATTTAACCTTTTTTACTTTAAGAGTCAGGTTCAAAGACACCTGCGGAGTCCGTATTATATTAATTTTATCAAAGATGACATTGACTGAGGGATTTTTTTGTTCTTGTCATGTTGGTCAACACAAAAGAAAAAGAATTTACTATAATTACGTAACCAATAATATTAAAGACAACTGTCGACACAGTACAAATTGGCTTATCATCATGACTTCATCATTATATGTTAAGAACTCTATACTAATGAAGGAGAGTCTACACTATCAAATCTTTTTCAACAGGTTTGTAGAACAAGTAGTAAGACTTTGTCCCAGTGCGCTGGACCATATGTTGTGGAGTTAACCATGTGTAACTAGCGCCATAAAAAACAGATTTAGCTAAAGTGACAAAGACAGACGCAGAACCAAATACTACCATTAAAGTAACAGGCTAAGAAAAGGAAAATGACCAGCAAAAAGTTCTATAGCCGGATAAAATATTGGTAGCAGGTGGCCAGCTGCTGCCGTGACTGTGGAATAAAAACAATCTGGATTAACTGGTTGGTAGCGAGGCAATATTAACTAGAGTGTCCGCTGTGATCTGGGCTCATAGGAAGTTCCCCGGATCGTTGTCGCCAGAACTGGACTGTCTGTCGGTATTTACTTGCCGATATTGAGCAGTCTCAGTTCAGTTGCAGTTTCAGTACTTTATTCCTTGATAGAGGAATCGGGATTATAGTGCTGTCACTAGTTATCCCTGTACAATGATACCAGAAGAACCTGGCAAGTGTCGCGATATTCCCTCACCCCCTGATGCTCCTCTTACTAATCCTATGACTCTTCCTGTAATCTCTTTTCGGACTGTCCGAAA
>JAYMFT010292715.1:0-10345 GCA_038088735.1 Panulirus argus | reverse complement strand
ATATATATATATATATATATATATATATATATATATATTTTTTTTTTTTTTTTATTAGTATTACCAAAGAAATATGCTGCTTAATCTTATGCGTTGATTTTTGCGTTCTCTGAAGTCTTTAAGTCATTTCTATGTACGATACATCAGAGACAGCTGTAATCGGTACACCAAATAACTATTGATTAAAACCTGAGCAGTTAAATTAAAAAAGCTATTTACAGAGGTATTGATAACGAAGATCACAATTACACTTGGAACAAGACTTTTACGTGCAAAAGAAATTTGCAGTTTCATGGAAAACAAAAAAATCTGCGAAATAATGAAATTCATCCAATTGGTAGAACAAGTAAACAACTCGTAAAAAAAAAACATACATATTGGAAAATACACACACATAATTGCAAATATAGATATTTTTTGGGTGTATATGTAATTAACATATCACACATTGGTACTATACAGGGTGGGAGTTTATACACTCGTGGGGCCCTAACGCTTTTATTTTTTTTTTTTATGATACTATCTCTTAATTTTCTGTATGTTGTCTGCATTATGCGTGTCTAATTCATTTAATGCCATTCTTCCACCATTTCCGTACCTGTTTCTTAGGTTAATTTCTTTATTTCAAGCTTATACTCATTTCATTCTACTTATTATTATGCACCAAGGGACCAGAAGCATAGTAACGAGACCATGCGGCTAAAGACTAAGTACATGGGCACTCGTCTCGCAGAACACCTGATGATTCGTGTTACAGTGACGTTGGAGTTAGGTTCAGGACACTGGCACTTAGCACCCACCAAAGCGTGGGTAGCGTACAAGAATTACATCCAAAGTATTATATACAAGTCGGTGGGTGACTTATATTAACATTGGTCAACAAAATTGAACTTTTTTTTTTTTTTTACTCATCAGTGTAGTGTAACTTTTCTAGACCTATTTCCGATGCAGATTATGAATTTTTAGCCCGTTTCAGTACAACACGTCTCATTTTCTTTTTACAAATACATACTTTTTCAGTTCAACTGCGGTTACATGATGCATGTGTGAAGGTAAAATGATAAGATATGTACCTGCTCCAACTTTTTGTTGCAGAAACTCAGTATTCCTAGGTAGAAGGTATACAAAGAAGATACCATGCAGAAGGACACGCTAAAAAGTTGAGCTTTTAACCTTCAATGGTGCTCTTCACAAGCTAAAAGCACTGAGCTTTGGACCTCCTATGATGCTCTGATTCAGGTTCGTCCCTATATAACACCCAGCAGTAATGTGCAACCATTTCTTCATTCCAGAAACCCTGGTATCGATGCTCCATCACGCTGATGTCCTGATGGAAGCGCTCCCTTTGTTAGTCAGACTGCTCCAAGGTTCTCTGCTAAAAAACGCCCAGATGTGAATGAAGGAAATGCACCTTGGAGCGACATCTTGCATCCCATAGCAGCATAGGCTTCAGAAGTCTTTTCACGCCGCCTTCAAAATCCGCAGATCTTATGTTTCCCAAGAAATTTTCACACAGCCAACCGAGAGTTCCAGGCCTCCAGCTCCAAGTCATCGAGATGCGTGCTGAAATTGTGGTCTTTCAGGAGTTCCTTTACGGCCGACGAAGATTCCGTCTTTCACTTTGGCGTCTGTGATCTTCGGAAATTTTTCCACCAAATACTCGAATCTTTTCGAGTTTCTCTTGGCTAGTGTTTTCAAAAATTGCTTCATGAGACCAAGCTTTATGTGGAGCTGGGGAAGAAGAACATTTTGTGGATCAACCATAGACTTATCCTGGACACTCAAAATTCTTGGCTCATATGATCTTCGTTGAGGGCAATCCGACTCCATATAATGCTTGGAAGTTGCTCGACTATCCCAGAGGCATAAAAAAAAAAAAAACAGCAGTACTGCGTGAATCCTGACTGCTTCCTATCAGCATGCCGATCACTATAAGTCCCCACATATTTTCCAGTTGTAATTTTTGTATTTTATGGCACTGAATACCCGACAGGAACGGAGGGTTTCTTGTTCCCATTGTGGAGCAGCACCGCTTTCAGAGTTCTCCGAGATGAGTCGATGAACAAGCACCATTGAGAGGGATCACGCTCTTGGGATAAGCAGTGGAATAATGCATCAATGTTGTTGCAAAAACAGAGCGGCCCATCCACGGAAAAATGAGATATAAGTCTAACTCCTTTTTCTGAAATAAGTCATGCGAACGTCCCTCTTGAGCAGACATTTTTCTTTTGAACGAGATGCAAAAGTTCAGCATTACTTTTTGGCAGTGCCAAATCTCTCATGAAAAGCAGACGTGATACAAGAAAACGGATTACATTTTCGAAACCAGCGTCCAAAACTACATCAAGTACACCACAAGCCATGTGTGATGAAAATTAGTTGTTGACCAGTGTAATTAGTGACTCTCCCTGCGGTATGAGGTCTATTTCAAAGGGACAGTCGAGGCAATATCGTTGCATAGTGTTATCGTTGGGACAGTTACCGAGTTTGCAGGCGCGTGGGCCATCCCTTGCCTTAGAGACTTGCCACATAGGTTTGTATCCTAACCTAAAGCGGGCAGACAACATTATGTCTGCCAATCATATGTCCACGTCGACGACATTTGTAAAAAGTGAGCATTCCTTATCCTTGCATTGGGTAGTAGGGAGAAGAGCGGCTGAACGTATCTTCTTTCGGTAACAGAGGAGGAATGGTGTAGCCCCAGAGTCAGGGATAGTTAGTTAACAGGCATTCTTAGTCAGAAGGTTAATAGGGTCACTGTTTGTTACTCGCAATGAGATGGCTTCCACAAGAAATGTATACCAAGAGTATTCTTAAGGGCTACAGCTGATAGACGTAATATAAGTTGCATTAATGGCATCTGGGATTAGCTGAGTAGAGGGCCTGAAGAGCAGATTGAGAATCACACATGATCACACCATTTGATCTCCCCTGAAGGTGGCAATCAATAGCATTTAAAAGTCTATGCGCTTCACTGTAGGTAGAGCTTGACCACCTGGAAAGTCGACTGCCTAACTTCCCGCTATCGTGTTCACGTTCAGTGAGAAAAGAGCGCACCCTGCGCTCTCGTCTGCCTGTAGAGAACCGTCGGTGCATAGATGATGTAAGGTAGGGATTGAAGAGACTCTGTCTATGGCCTACAGAGATAATTATTTCTGAAAGAGTGGTGGGTCCACCTTTGAGGCGTGAGTAAAGGTGACAGCTATACTAACCATACTCAAAGGGGAGGACCGTGACCAACCACTGCCACGGGCACATCACGAGCGAGATGCTTAAGCACTATAGAACAAACTTCTTTAATGAAAGCGAGACCGTCCAGCCAAGGTGCATTTGGGTTAAGGGAGGTTCTAATGGCATGAGAAGAATGGGGAGGCCAGATGGGGAAAGTGAAGACATTTGACAGTGAAGTGGGAGACAGGATATATTATCTCAACAAGGGGAGGAATACTGGGACAGTCCAGGATAAATCTCAGGACTTTGTTTTGAAACTTTTCAGGGAGATCTGGGGAATCCTTGGGGAGCTGAGTCAGAGAAACAAAGGTCCAGCATTATTTTTCGGCAGTGCCAAATCTCTCATGAAAAGCAGACGTGATACAGGAAAACGGATGGTTAAGGGGACAGATTTCCGGACAGCATTGTTGATGAGCAATAGCGGAAAGGTCAGGCGCTGTTCCAGTTGATTTATGGGGTCATGGACGATGGGATGAAGACTATGTTGTACTGGTGTGTTTGGAATAATCCGTACAGGTGCACCCAGGTAAAGGTACTGTATACACAGAGGCATAACACTATCTCCCACAATAAATTTTGGGAACATCCTTGGGAGGCGGGAAGAGATCCTTCTCTCTTGTCTGGGGAGATGATGTGACCATGAGTGGAGGGCGACGTGGAGAATGAGTTCGGGAGTCACTGAAGATCTCCTGGCGAGTCAGAGTATATGCAGCTATCATCTGCGTAACAGGGAACTGTGGTACCTGGGATGTCTGGTGGGAGAGTTGGTGGTGCATAAGGACATTAAAAAGAAAGGGGCCGAGAACTCCAGCCCGTGAAGTGCCAAGTTCGAAGTCCTTGGTGGAGCTGCAGGTTCTCTTAAAGAGGATATGGGAGGTTTTGTTCCACACATATCCCCGAATTCATTGTAAGAGATTACCTTTGACACCGGTCTCCCAGTCATTCTTGGAGAAAGGCGGGTATAGAGTTCCATGAGACTGATGTGTACTCTGTTGTAGTGGGAAATCACAGACTTAGTAAGAATTGCTCCTTCAGCCGAAACATGAAACTGGTAAGGATAATATGTTCCATGACCTTGCCGAAGCAGGAGGTGAAGGAAATAGGTCTGAATTTGGCAGTACCACATTTTGGAATGGGCAATGTTGTACTGGAGGTCGAGGCACTGGGCATGTACCTCACACAGAGACACAGATTGCATAGTAGGAGGAGGGGATTGCTGAGGACTTTCAAAAGCAGACAGAGAAGTGAGTAAGTGACACTGTCATCACCAGGGGCTGTTGCCTTTACCCATAAGAGGGCACGCCACAGTCCCTCATCAGTTGTCTCCACCGTATCCTCTTCACTGACCTTCAACAATGCTGCCATGAGATGGAGGGTATGGAGATATGGGTGGGAGGTAAGGGCCTCTTGAATGTGCTCTGAGAAATTACGGTTTTGGGGGTGTTCAGACCAGGTCATAGTGTGATGAGGTGTTGTTGCATACTCTGCTGGGCTGTGGTGAAGGGCACCAAAGGACTTTTTCCTGACCACCTTGTTGATGAGGTGCCACATGGCTCTCATGCCCGTCTCATGGTTAATGCTGCCTGTGAGGTTATGTCAGAGTTCCATCTGAACACACTGTGGAGAGCAATTAGATCATCCCTGGATGACTGGTACTGGTAGAGATGGTCAAGGGTCACATCCTTTTGGAATGAAATACCATCATCTATTGCTTTCTTTTCCACTTGGAGAATACATTTATAAAGGTATCAGGTAGAGGCATCAGGGCGACAAATGATGTGTGGCTGAAAAATGTAACATCTGTGGAAGTCATGTGCGGAGTTCACAAGTGAGGAATATAACATCTCCAGCGACTTTAAGTTGATTGTAAGGAGAAGGTTGACCACACTCTCATAAATGTATATATTTTAATGGCACCTCCCCCTCCAGAAGCCCCTTCTAAGTGTAAAAATACTGGCACCTCAGCAAAGCTGCCTGGAATAATTTATGTAACTTCTTTTCTGACTTTCCTTGGGTAAATTACTGTCTCTTATGTGGTGATGCTTCTGTCTCTGCCAGATGCATTGCAGAGGTCATTCTTGCAGAAATGGCACCATGTATCCCTTTCCTCCAAGACAACCTCTTCTTCCAATCCATGGTTCAACCCTTTCTGTTCTGAGGCCATTCAGGCAAGGGATCTGGCATTTTGAGCTTGAAACTCTCTTTCTTCTGACTCTCATTCAGCTTTTACCATAGCTCGTAATCACTGCAAGTATGTTATCCATTTGGCAAAGTGTTCCCTTATTCAGAGGAAGAGCGATAACCACTCCTTGTCATCCACTGACAGGTCTTTCTGGTCTTAAGCTAAGGGCATTGCTAACAAATTCTGTCACTCTACCTTTACTTCACTTTCCCATTCTGATGGTACTATAGCTGTTTCCCCCATGGAAAAAGCAACTCTCTTTGGTTCCCATTTCTCCTGTAATTCCATCTTGGATGACGCTCTAACATTCCTTCACCTCCTGACCCTTCTCTTACTAATCCTATGCCCCTCCCCATAATCTCTTTTCGGACTGTCTGAAAAGTGCTTCTCCCTCTGGACACAAACAAGGCTTATGGTCCTGATGGCATCCATCCCCATGTATTGAAAGAGTGTGCCTCTGAACTTGCTCTTGTGCTTGCTTGTCTGTTGTGTTTCTGTTTAAAAACTAAAACTTTTCCTTCTTGAAAACATGTGTTGATACATCCCATCCCTTAGAGAGGTTACGTTCTTACCCCTCTAACTATCGTCCTATTGCTTTAACATCTACCATTCCAAAGTCTTTGAATCCCTTCTCAACTCTCATACCCTTAGACAATTTGAATCTCACAGTCCTCTCTCTGATCACCAGTATGGCTTCCATATGGTGAGATTCATTGGTGATATTCTTTCCTCTCTTACTAATGCCTGATCATCTTCACTGTGAAAGATTTTACGGAGTCTTGTGTAGCTGCCCTTGTCATATCCAAAGGTTTTGACAGGGTGTGACATTGGGATCTTATATCTAAGCTCCCCTCTTTTGGCTTCCCTCCTTCACTATTTTCCTTCATATCTAGCTTCCTCTCCAGCTAATCTGTCTCTGTGGTTGCTGAGGGATCAGCCTCCCCACACCCTCTTTTTCCATTAACAGTGGTGTCCCTCAAGGTTTTGCTTATTCCCTACTTTATTCCTCCTTTTTATCAATGATTGCCTCTCTTCCACAACTAACCAAATGCACCCCTACCCTGCCAACTCAGTACTACATTCAATCACATCCTTCAATTCTGCTCCCTCTTCTCTTACTTGGTTTGCATCTCATTTTGACACAGCTTATTCAATAAAACTCAAGCTTGGACAGGATATTTCAGTTGAGTAGACATAATCTGGTTAAGTTTAATGCCTCCAAGACCCAGTTTCTACCTATCTCTATCGAAAACTCCTTACAACTCTCGTCTCACCTTTGACGGTTCTGTAATCCCACCTCTTGAAAAAATGAACATACTTGGTAATACTGTAACATCCACTCTTACTTGGAAACCCCACATTACAGAAATAGCTAAGTCTGCCCCTGTTTAGAGGTTGAAATTTTATTTCTTCTGAACAGTTGCTTTGTTTATACAAACGATTGATCTGTCCTTGTATGGAGTACTGCTTTCACATCTGCGGTGGTTCTAGCTCTGCATTCCTACTTGACAGAGTTGAGTCGAAAATGGTCCAACTTATAAACTGTCCCAGGCTAACTTCCAAACTTGACCCACTTACCCTATGCTGCAAAGTTCATTCACTTTCTCTCTTCTATAGGTATTACTTTGATTTTAGCTCCACAGATGGCTGCTTGTGTGCCCTCACCACTAGCTGGACCATGCAGTACTCAGGAAGCTGCTGCGTTATATGATTACTGTGTAGCCGTTGGCAACTCAAGGGTGGGCCGTTTTGATAACTGTTTCTCTCCCTACACCTCGAAGCTTTGAAACTCTGCCTTCTCATATCTTTCATTGAAAACCCAGCCTTGATTTTGATTTTAGTCCATGACTGAAGCCTCCAACATAAAAAAATAAGTACAAGATATAGGTAGATCACTTCTTGGGAGGATTGGTAATGTGGGTATGATTTGCAGACAGGGGAGGTCCAGTCGGGAGTGAAAAATGAAGGCTAAGTGTAACTTGCTCAGAGAAGAAGGTAAGGATGGATGAGGACCTCACATGAGATGCAACTAGTCCAGATGTAAGGATGTGATCAAGGATGCCTCCACAAGATTGAGTGACACTACTAGTAACTCAGTGGGAAAGTTAGTAATGGAGGATGTACTCAAGAAGATGAAGACCAAAACAGCCCACCAGTGAGTTGCCAATGGACACACAATAATAATGTGATGCAGCAGCTTTCCGAGTATTGCATGACCTAGCTAGTGGTAGGGTTACACAAGCAGTTATCCCTTGGGAGCAAAACCCAAAGTAATACCTATACAAGAGGGAAAGTGAAAGAACATTGCAGTGTAGGGGAAAAGGGTCAAGTTTATAAGTCAGCCAGAGAGAGATTATAAGTTGGACTGTTTCAGACTCAACTCTGTCAAGTAAGGATGCAGAGCTAGAACTGCCCCAGATGTGAGAGATGTACTCTATACAAGGACGAATCAGTTCTTTGTATAAACGGAGCAGCTGTTCAGAAAAAAGAAGTTTCGACATCTGAACAGGAGTCCCAGTTTCTTAGAGGCAGACAGCTATTTCTGTAATGTGGAGTTTCCAAGAAATAGTGGATGGTACAGTAATACCACAAATGTTCATTGAGTCAAGAGGTGGAAATTACAGAACTGCCAAAGGAGGGACGAGAGTTGTGAGGAGTTTTCGATACAGAGATAGATAGAAACTGGGTCTTGGAGGCAATAAACTTTATCGTTCCACAAAGAATCTTGACAGTTGACTAGGTTATTATTGTGATCTTGGAACTGTGACCTTCCTGCCACTCACTGTAGTTAGAGCCACTATCAGTTATATTTGGTACAAGAAAGAACCAATCACAGAGCAGCTCTTTTTGAGTCCCTATCAAGCTTTCATAGAATCCTAGGGTTCTATGAGGCCCAGTTTGAAAACTGCAACATTTAAGACAATTATGTCATCGTTCATCTAAAAGTCTCTGCAACTGTTAATGTCTAATGCTAACTTCTCACAATCATCTTTTGAGTTTCTAGCACTGAACTCTACTATATTACCAATATCTACTTCCTGCAAGTTACAGCTGGTTTATGTTCTATCACCGTACTGTACTGTACTATGTCCATCATTTGTTCTCTGGTTTAACTTTATTATATTAATATTGTAATGTATTACACCTCTTTCTTATCTGTAGTTTTACATGTGCAATGGCTGTACTGTCTTCTTACTGAGGCATATCCAAGGTGGGGATGGGGGTCGATGGCCCATCCCCCACTTTGCACCATTTGGTATACAATAAATAAAAAATATTTCTATACTTATTCTAACCCTTTTTGTCCTTTGAAAGGAGAAATATATGTATTTTTATGTTAACTGTTTCAGTGATTTGTACTTTTGACTAGTAGAATAAGTGCCCCTTTAACTACCCACCTGAAACAATGACAAATATTTATCAATAAAAGATTTCTCTTTCAGCGAAAGCATTTAATTTCTTTCAACAAACAAAACTCTCTTGATTATAGCTTCCACCTGTTTTATAATATCATATATCATTGTTTCATTTAAAAATTGGCCCGGGACTCAAAATAAACTTACTTCACTATAAAAGTTGTGTTCTGTTTGACAGGATTTGAGTAATACTGATTAGATTGAACATACAAACAACTCAAAAAGTGATAATTTCTCTAATATACCTTACATACCACTCAAGTTAGGAGCTTTTCATCATATCTTAGCAAGTTCATAATTGCCTCCTTCCCCTTGACCAATTTCTGGAGACACAACTGTGTATCTGTGTTATTTGCTTTGAGCCTGAAGATGAAGTTGTCCTGAGGTATACTCTGGATCTTCTGTGTTATATGTGTATTTGCTGTTCTCTCAGTCCTCAAAGGTTTGCAGATTGAAAAAAAAAAATTTCATTTATCTATATATTTAAGCAATGGACACCTGCTGCTGGTGACCAGCACACTGTAGCACAGAAGGATCAATGATATATGCTGTTAATTTCACAGCTTTGCTATAGATATCATCAAAATCACATCCAACAATTTTTCTAGCTCTGTCAGAATAAGATTTGATTTTAACAATTTGCTCACAAGCCTTAATTTTACCAGTTAGGTATATTGCTCTCCAACCTGAAGAGAATTAAGGGAATTCCCATTATCTTGATTTCTGTTTATTGCACCAATACACAGTTGGACCAACTGTTGGTGATGTTCCTTCTGAATTATAATTTTGTCAGTGATATACATGATTTCATTTTGAATCAGGTCTCTCAAGATGGAATTCATGTTAGCTAATATTTTCAACACAGTTGCAAGTTTCCATGGTTATCTAAAGTATCTACCTCTTCAAAACTGCCTCCAAAGGTTTTACATTTCCTACCACAAGATGAAATGCTAACAAAAAAATTCTGCATCTTTGATATTTTCTAACAAAAACTTATTCACACCAATATTATTTTGCTGATGGGCATTTTAGGGGTTTGATTTAGCTTCTTTAGCACTTCCTCAGGAGAAAGTTGGACACTTGTCACTTTATATTATGTCATGGGACAGTTTTTCATTTTTTTATACAAAAGTCATAAGAGAAACATTTCCAAGACTGGGTTGGCAGCTGAGCTAGGAAAGTTTATTTTCATTCATGTAACGGAAAAATTTTCTATATCTCAATATGCTTGAGAAGTCTTTTAGTTAAGGATTTTTTTCTCTTAGATGTCTGCAACAAATGTAATAAAAAGATTCCAAATAATTGTTCCTGGATGTAAACTCAGCATGTAATCCACAAAGTGACCACCTTCTATGTAACTTGTATTGATACTGTTTTGTCACCATAGTTTTGAGTATGAGGAAGTGATGGACCCAACAATTCCATTGTCGTAATACATCTCTAGAAATTGCTAAGAATACTGAATTAATACCCAATGATTGATCTTGGATAAGATTCAACCCAAACTATGGCAGAA
>JAYMFT010292704.1:0-10345 GCA_038088735.1 Panulirus argus | reverse complement strand
AAACCCTGCTCAGCCCCCTCAGTCATACTCCGCTTATTACCATACCTCCGTCTTCATATTTCATTTACTACATGATCATCCTACCTCACAACACAATGTCTTCAGGCATTACATATTCAACACTTCCACATTCTTCTATTCTTTTGTATTCAGGATCCAAGCCTCACATCCGTACGTTACTGTCGGGAGTACAATGCCCTTAAACATACCCGTATCTTTGCCATGACAGTAGAATGTCCTGCCACACAGTCTTCACTGCGCTCTGGGCTATAGCCCCATTACAATACCCTAAACAGATCAGCTATTTCCTGGGGTTATGAGAATGATTTGGAGACAAAATTAGCACTTCATTTAAAAGCAAAAACTTACGTATGCTGCATTTTAAATTGCTTCATTTAATCAGAAAACTGAAGGATAATTAAGGTAAAGCATCATCTGCTAACAATAGGTAAAGCCAAGGTCTGGACGACAATGTGGCGATCCCGAGGACACTGCAGTCACTGATGCTGCCTACATTAGCTCAATCCTTCACCATTCACGGATATGGAGGTCCCATTAGCACGATCATTAATGTGTCTTTCCAGATTTTGACAGTTCACGTTTCCTGTGCTGGAAATAATAGGAAAATATGGTCATATGTATTTCACTGGTATCTGATGTGTTTTTTTGTAAATATACTTTTAATCACGGAGTAATCTCTAAATGTGTACCAATTTCAAGATGATGTCCTACAATGGTTAGTTTATTTTTGATATCGTTGGTGATAACTGTAATGTGCTTTTGATATAGTTGGTAATAAATGTGGTGTATTCTTGACATCGTTGGTGATAAATGTGGTATACTCTCAATATCGATGGTGACAACTGTGATTTATTCTTGATATCGTTGGTGTTAACTGTTATGTATCAAGCTTGATATCGTTGGTGATAAGTGTCATGCATTCTGATATCGTTGGTGATAAATGTGATTCACCTGTACGTTCTGTGGTATGGCAATAACCAATGCTTCACCGGAAGAAGTATATCTCGTGTTCCTCCTGCAGGATCTCCCGCCTCTTCCCTGTGTCTGCTCCTGTGGGGGTCCACATCTGGACCACACACACACACACACACACACACCCAGCGCACAGCTGAAGCTGACTAACGGGAGGTGCCAGCCTTCGATATCAGAGTTTACCAGCCGAATCTGGTTCAGATAACGAGGTTCGGAAAATGGAATCCTGCTGCTTGCTAAATGCTCTGTGTGTACCTGTACATGTTTAAAACGTTCGATTTAACGGAGTCGCAGTGAATGGAGGGAGATGTGGGGACTAGAAACCACGAGCAGACTAAACCAGTGAACACAAATCATCTTTTAATCCAACATCGAAGAAAACATTAAACGCGTTTGTGGTAATTTTCTTTGTCGTGTTAGCTGAGACGACACGGGAAACTGAGGCCCTAATCAAGGCCAACTCATTAGAGCCATAAATACATGTACCCTAACTTGAGCCTGGTACCCATTCTATCGACCAACACTAGGATAGATGAACAGCTGAGATGACTGTGGACAGACTGCCGCAAACAGTGTTCGAGCCGACGCGCGTCACGGTCAGGAACGCTAACAGCTACACCATACATCAGTATGTTCCAAAAGGGCACTGGTGGTATAATCCTTAAGCTAAATGGCCTAGATGGCCTTTGACCGGCCCTTGAGGTGTTAAGTTGAAGTTAGGCCACCAAACAGCAAACAGAACTGGTCGGACCATCATGCTCAAGGGCCATAGAGCGGTCCTCAACAGCCACTTTGCTAAAGGGATTAACGAGCTTTCTTTGAATGCGGTTTCAGAAAACATTAAAATGATCAGCACTTTACACCATAGCCTTGTGAAGACCCTCATCCTTCTGAAATACGGAGCTGATCAAACCCTACAGAGGTGCTGGTTATCGTAGTGTAGCGGTGAGCGTTCCTGACCATGACGCATTCACGGACCGTCCAGGGGGCGAGCGCATACGTTCGAATACTGGTTGTGGCAGTCGGTCCACAGTCAACCTAGCTGTTCATCCGCCATTAGGGGTTGGTCAATGAAATAGGTACCTGGTTCAGGCTAGGGTATATATACATATCATTTATAGCATTAGTGATATGACCTTAATTAAGCCTCAGTTGCTCGTACCGTCTCAGCTAACACAGAAAAATATTAAAAGAATCGTACGACAGTTGAATTTACGAGACGAGGAGGAGGAGGAGGAGGGAAGACAGACTGAGGGAGGGAGAGGAACTTGTCCAGTAAACTGCTGAGACTCAGGAGGAAACTTCAGGTAATGCCGGGGAAAAGTTGTGCTCTGGTGTGGGCAGCGGAGGGCTGTCTCCCTCTGGCAACAGCTAGGAGGCTGGAGGAATATGGAGCAAATCCCACCTAACGATTACCCATTGCTCACGGTGACAGATACAATGCTCATTCCTTACTGACATTGATTATGTACTTCAGAATATTGGCTATATGCTGGGAATATATATAGACTCTGCTATAGGTAGACTATGAACTTATAAACTCTTCCAGGCTAACTTGAAAACTTGACCCGGTTGCCCTATGCCACAGCGTCGGTTCTCTTTCCCTCTTCTATAGGTATTACTTTGGATATTGCTCCAGAGAGCCGGCTGCTTGTGTGCCCCCACCACTAGCTATACAACGCAATACTCGGCAAGCTTCTGCGTCACATGATTACTGTGAGGCCGTTGGCAACTCAAGGGGGAACCGTTGGATAACTGTCTCTACAGCTCGAAGTCTTGGACGTTTCTACCCTCTCAAAAACTATTACTAGGCGCATTTTAAGAACAGCTTCTTCACTTCCTCTAAGATTCGTATATACTTTTCCTTGTCTCTTCTTTCTCCCTTTCATTAACCTCTCTATATTTCAGTTAAGGTCCGGTCTTTATGTGGACTTTTGTCCGTGACTCGAGCCTCCAACGTAACAAATATATACGTACTCCTGCTGGGTTGTTCTTCCTTCGTCACCAGTAAAGTCAGAGGCACCGAAGTGCTGTGTCGCCTGGGGACGGATCCAGTTATATCCAAACCAGCCAGCCAGTCTAGCCAGCCACCCTAGCCAGTCAACTTAGCATGGGTCATCACCGCCACCATCTAAGTCACATGTAGTTCCCAAAGCCTATCATCTGTTGCCTCCAGTGTCGCCGATGGCAATGAATCGGTGATGATAGTTATTCCTCACACGGCAGAAATCATATCTTTCTTAATCATATTCATGAAATTAGTTTTTATATTCATTCATTACCGAAATTGTTATTTTACGAAATGAGACCATTCACCTGTCTCGTTGAATAATTATTATTATGAATCGATATAGGAAAATTGAAAGCTATGCGAAGAAATTCTCATTATGCAAATAAGGGAGTAATTATTCACGAAGGCTGAATTTCCCACTGTTGACTCAGAATACATCGTTTCAGCATATCCTAAGAACCTTCACTTACGACTCAATTGCTCTGCACGTTCTGTATATAGACACACACACATCACAATATGACTTGCGATCCCGACCGGTGGATTTGCCAGCTTCCTAAGTGTTGCAGGAGCCTCATAAGGAGAGTAGGGACTCCTGGGACAAGAAATAACTTATGTATTTATATAAAAGGGAGTACAATCTCATGGAGGAACGTCTCACTCCAAGGAAGTTCATTTTCCTGCTACTGATCGTAGGGCAGCTTCCAAGCCACAGAATCCCCGTGAAAGGCACCATGGCGTTAAATGATTAAGTAACTGAATTACTCCTCCTACCGGGTGTAACTTCCATACGAAATTCATTCAAGTTTGGAAAATAGAAATAGGAACTTTAAGGAAATTTCCTCTGACTCATAATGTAACAAACACCGTTACGTTTTGTTGTAAATTTATGAACTCAAAATGTCGAACAATATTTTCATCCGATCCAAAATAGATGTTCTTAGATATAAAAGAAAAAAAAATAACCGTACGAAATAATTAATCGCCTATACTTTCCTAAAAATAAACAGAAAACGTTATCTGTCTATCTATACATGTCCTTATCGTTACAAAACTCCCATACCCAACATATTGTGAGGTGCATTAAGCACTTACTGCATCCAAAATCACTCGCGCGCACACATCCTCGACCCATGTCTAGTGTGTTAAGCTGAAGCACTGACATCACGCACTCCCATGCTAAAACACACCACTTTCATCACTGATGAAAACTTTGGACAACATTGCACACACACCATACAGGGTCGGAACCTGCCAGCGAGCTCTCCACTTTAATATAAACTTTTTCTAAGTCCATAAGTTCCTCATACACCTTGTCTTTCTTTTAATAAACTTTCTTTCCTACCTGATTGGGTGTGAAAATATGGTATCTATGCCTAACGTCCTAACTAGATCCAGTTCCCCCTTAATGAACAAGGACAGTGGAGTGGAAGTGGATGTGACTGTTGGGCGTAAATGACATTGGTGACAGAATACGTGGACTGTGTGCGCCCAATGAACGTTGACATGATATGTATTCTCAACAGTAAGATGTTCGAAATTACTCATGGTGATGACACATGGAAGACAGTGTATGCATGTATGTATCAATATATCTGATAGGAAGGAATATGAAAGGTGGTGCCTAAGATCTATGGTCTGGGAGAAAGAGTCCGGGGAAAAGGGATAAATTTAGAAAAATGGTGAAATGGACTAACGAATTTGACTTTCAAAAGAGATTGAATTCAAAGCTAAGATTATCTGATACGATATAAGATGAGGTTATAATGTGAAGACTGTAAGAAAGATTTTCAGAGGCTTCAGCACTGCGTTTACAGCATGCAGAAACTGAGGTACAGAATGGTGGAATGAGGATTAAAAAAGTTAGCGGAAGACGAAATCTCCCAGAAAATAGCGATGAACAGAGGGCAAAGTGTGTATATCAAAAAGTCCTGAACAAAGAAAAGTTAAAATGATGGCGTATAGGAATTACAAGAAAGCAAATGAGGTTCTTAGGAGTTGAATGACTGGGAATAAAATTGGCAATAGAACACTATTTTGTGAGGGGGTAAGATAAAAGTAGCAGGTGTGTAAAAAAGCAACACTACATTCAACAAGTTTAGCAGGATAGTAATTATAAAAGGGTGACGTTCATATGGATTAGTTTGAATTCCTCTACTAACCACCCTCACGTGTTGTAGCGTGGGCGAGACATTAAGAGACATTCGACAAACATGAGTGAATATGAGGCAGGCTGACGGACGCATATCCTCAACACATAACTACACAGTAAAGGATGGTCTGTAACTCCTCTATATGGACAGTCGTGCGATTAATGAATTAGGTCTAAAACGAGGGTTAACGATCCCTCTAACCAATGTAAGAACAAACAGCACCTGGACATATGAAGTGATATACGAGACAAAGTTATTGCATAGAGATGGGCTGAGAACACAATGTATTCAAGACATGAATGGAAGTACAGGATGGGTCAGTACACGTTGATGTGGATATTACAGTAACATACAAGTCTGGCCCTGGTGATGGGCTAGAAGCCCCTGGTATCTAGTACACAGACACTCACACGTTGAAGCACCTCGTATTTATGGACGGTGGAGTAATATATGGATATGGGTCTGGAGATTGGGCGAAAGGGCTCACTGTATTCTGTACATAGATTTACACAACTTTCCCGCCGCGTCAGTAAATAGACCGTTAGGTTAGCATACAAATTTATGTACAACAGAGCAGTATGTAAAGCAGGCCACATAGTGTTAAAGATACAAACTATCACATTACTGGGCTCCAAGGGATTATTAACATATTTGGCTATCGAAATAATGTCACCTTCTCCAGAAACTTTCAATCACAAAGTGGTAATTGGCAACTACCAAATTCGCTTTATTTTCGCTTACATTTTTCCAAGATGGAATTCAATTTTGTAAAATAGAACACGAAATCAAGAAATGCTAAAACAGTTTTTCATTCGAATTTTGTAGGGAGACATCATGTAGCTAAGGTTTTAGTATGTTTTCAAACGAAATGTTATGACATACCACATTATCGCTCAAGGACATTCAGGAAATACCACATTATCGCTCAAGGACATTCAGGAATAATTTGTGGAGTTAAAATCGAAAGTCGGTATAAATATGCATACATCAATTGCGTTAAGCTGAAATGAATATCGAATAAAATCATGAATTGAAATAATAATTACATTCACCACGTTTATGCCAAGATTCCTGCTCTTTTCTCTATCCTTATTATGTGAGCGATTTAGGGATGTACAAGGATTACATGTGTGTAAAAAAGTTACGTAAAGAGATTTCCTAAAAATATGAGCATAACCAAAATTCATGGAGAAAGTAAATGAAAATTTAAAATAGGTATCCCACAAATTATATAAGGCATCGAAGTAAACGTGTTCTGGATCTTTAATTTACATAAATTAAATTGGTTATGATTTTCCTTTATAATGATAGGTCCTTTTGTTATCGATACTTGTCAGCCACACTGTCAACGAAAGTCCTCGTCAGGAAGTATTTAGGTGAGAAGAGAAACTGTATATCCATGAGAAACTTGCGAAAGTGATGGATAAATACCCAAAACTCTCATTATCATTCCATGGTCCTGCCAGAGCGCCAAATTAGATACTTAAAAATCAATACAGAGAAAGCTGGGTTAAAAGTCTACGTGTGGAAAATATATATATACTAAGAAGAACCGACTGTAAATAATGAAGTAAAACTTCAACAGTCAATCTTATAAACCAAATAATTTGGTAATTGGGAATTACACAGCAAGTGACATTAACAAGAAAAGAAAATAAGGATGAGCTTAAGTGTACACTAACAACCAGCAAGAATGATATGCCATCGTGCATGGGACGCCCACCATGGGATGGTCACCATGGGAAGATCACCATGGGAAGGCCACCATGAGACGGTCACCATGGGAAGACCATCATAGGAAGGCCATTATGGGAAGGCCACCATGGGGCGGTCATCATGGGAAGGCCACCATACGAAGATCATCATGGGGCGGTCATCATGGTACGGCTACCATGAGAAAGTCACTATAAGAAAGCCACGACGGGAAGATGACTTTGGGAAAGCGACCATGGAATGGCCACCAGGAGAAGGCCGTTATGGGAAGGCCACCACAAGTAGGCCACCATGGGACGACCAGCAGCACACTTTCTCAGTGCCAGTGAGGGAACTAATAGACGGTAGACCCAACAATTGAGAGAGGGTAACTCGACCGAACAACTGGCCTCCGCTGCAACACAAATGGAATTACGTCAGGAAGTATAAGTTCACGCCTCAAAGCTGTGCACTTAAGCAAATTAAGAACTCCACAACCAGGGCAACTTGACAAGTTCATACCTCAAAGTTGTGCACCAAAGCAACATTAAGAATTTCACAACCACAACAACAAAAATTTTACATACAGTCGAAAGATCACTCGAGACTGTATTTACACCTCGAAGCACTATTACGATCACTGTTAATGTCAGTAAGAGTCGTTATTTCTTATAAAGGTGGTTCACATGGGCCTGAACATGCAGAAGAGTGAAATGCGCAAACGGGATTGAAGTGCATTGGGGTGACGAGCTGCCACGGGACTGAACCAGGGCTTATGAAGCAGCCGGGGGCAACCACAGTAAGGTGTGTGTAGTGTCATATGTATCCTTTTTATGAGAAAGTATTTCCAGGAAAGACCCAAAGCTACCCAGCTGATATAAAGATAAATGAGTCTACGTAGAAATTCCCCTTCAAACTATCTTTTATCATACTGCAAGGCGCCTCCTAGTCTCTCAGAAGACTGCTACTGACATATGCATGTCTATCTATGAATGATAAAATGGCGAGTACAAACATATTTTTGTAATCATTAATAGAAATATATTTTGGTGGTGGTGGAGATCAAGCCAACTATGACGTGAAGTCCAATCATGAATTTCTTGGTAAAAATTTGTGTCACATTCTGTGCGACTTTCAAAAGATCCAGTAAAGTGCTTTGACAGAACCCAGTTTTATCATCAGTTATTTACTGTCGGCCTGTTGGGCTGAGTTTTACGAAGGGAAAAGCAGATCGGACAAGACTGGAAACATCGAAGTAAGAGAAGCTTTTGAAAAGTCCTTTTACCTTTTACAGCATGTGACGGGGTTGAAGTCCATCGCAAGCTTTTGTACGCTGGCTGAAATTTGCGAGGAGGCGAGCGTCAGTCCTTCACACGAACGGCTCCCCCTGCGTCCTCTTGCACATGTCAGCGAATAACAAAATCCCTCATTAACGAACAATGGAAAGGAAATCGAAAAGAAAAATGTGGTGAGAGAGCCACTGACTTTATGGACTACCTCCTTTGCACATCCTTATGAACTCACTGGAGTGCAGACTTCACGCACGATATTGCATGAAGCTGCAGTGATAGATGGTAGAAATAAGTACCAAAAACAAAAGCATTCATTCAGTAATGAAAAGAAATTAGAAATTCTCAATATGAACTTCAACTAAAATGGGAATCAGTGTTGCTAAGCCAACACACCGTAGTGGCACAAGCAAGCACGGGCAACACAGGCAAAGATTTTATTTCTTTAATGAACCTGTGACTGTGTCAAAGGTTACAGGAGTTGGATTAATGCGTCACCTACAGGTTCTCTGTAATCCTTGGTGCCCTTAATTCAGGCCAAGAAATAGAATGGGCTAAGTGCGATACGCACGCCACAGAAGCTGCAAGGATCTGCTTCCAACTCCATAGCTCCCGTCCCTCTTAGTCACCTACTAGTTAAAGTCACCTTCGGCGAGGTGTATCATCTGTTGAGGAAAGGTACTACAATCTCGCCTTAGAACTTCTCACTCCAAAGGAGTCCATCATTTCCCTGCTACTGAAAGAAATGTATCCCCGATTCTGCAGGAACCCTCTCAATGGAAGGGGTCTTTGGGTTTCGGGGCATTATGTATGACAAACTGAGAGTGGATATGAGCGAATGAGGCCATTCCTCCATCTGTTCCAGGCACTTCCTTGCTACCTATCTATCTATCTATCTATCTATCTATATATATATTTATATATCTGTCCATATATATATGGACATAGATATATTCTCTCAACAACACATAATTTGAACAGAACAACTTATAGTACAGCAAGTCATCTTGTTCCGTCTCTCGGTGACTTCCCTCAGCTGATGACTTCCTCTATATGCCTGGGTGATAAGGGCAGCGATCCAGGCGGCCAACTCGTAAATTCTGATGGAATCTGACGGCGAACGAGAGCGAGTAACGGAGATTACACGAGGACCAGATGCGCCGCGCCAGGACCTTCAACCTTCCCCCTACGTCAACCATCGGCCCCTCCTCTTCCTCCAGGCCTCACCACCACCACCACCAACCACACACCACCACCGAAGGCCCATATCTCGAGATTGTTATGGCGAAGAAAACTGAGAAATAAACCTTTTTTTTTTCCAGCTTGAAATATTGTTTCTATCTTTTTTTTCTTTTTTCTCTGGGCGGCCCAGTGACACTGTAATAGACATTGAGGATCTTTTTTAACTCTATCAAAAGGCTAGCTTTTATATCCGTGTCCGTAAACATTCTTATTCGTGGAAATATGGTTTTGTCGGGATCCACCACACAACTGGGTTGAGGTTATTTAAAGCAAAACTTTTTCGGGCATGATCGGGTTGCGCTGCTGTGTCGATCTCAAGGCCACAAAGAGATCTGCGCATGCAGACTGATTCTTCAGCCGAAGAAAATAACATCTTTTGATGCTTTCGAATAATGATATGTATGGATATGGTATCTATACTTATGAGCTACCAATAGTCATTCACAGTTTTAAAGGTCGTGTTTACGATGAATTCAATAATGAAGTCAAATCGTTGGGATTCATAATGATATTATGTGATGTACCTCACATAGGAACGCCTCACTGTTGATTATATATATTTGGTGTGATGATATTTATGCTCCAGGTAGCTGCTGCCACAGTCTAAACATTAGCGTGTTTGTGATTCAAATTCTAGGCGATAAATCACATTACTGTCTACGTGCAACAAGTCACCAGTAAATTCTTCTTAACTAGTATTCACTCTTTCCCTGAGAGAGGCCTTCTGGTTAATATCACGGGCCAGAGGACTCTATCCATTCTGAACGCAGTAACGTCCGAGAATATTTGCCCGGCCACGGGTTAGGGCAACGCGAGCGGCGAACGAGTCCAGCTGACGGTTAGGACACAAGGGGTGTCAGATGCCGCCGGTCGTCATGTGGAGGATAATTTATGTTGGTGGCTCGCCTCCACCCTCGTTCCTGTCGCCTGGATGTGGCCTCGCTCACCATGGGATTTGCGTATAC
>JAYMFT010292703.1:0-23864 GCA_038088735.1 Panulirus argus | reverse complement strand
AGATGTGTGGTAATAAAAAGTGTGGTTGAGAGAGCAGAAGAGGGTGTGTTGAAATGGTTTGGACATATGGAACAAATAAATGAGGAAAGGTTGACAAAGAGGATATATGTGTCAAAGGTGGAGGCAACAAGGAAAAGCGGGAGACCAAATTGGAGGTCGAAGGATGGAGTGTAAGGGATTTTGAGCGGTTGGGGCCCGAGTGTGCAGGAAGGTGAAAGGCATGCACGGAATAGAGTGAAATGGAATGACATGCTTTACTGGACTGTACCAGGGCATGTGAAACATCTGGGATAAACCATGGAAAGGTCTGTGGGGCCTAACTGTGATTTCGGTGCATTATACATGACAGCTAGAGACTGAGTGTGAGCCAATGCGGCCTTTTTCTTTTGTCTCCTGGCACTACCTCACTGACGCAGGGGGTGGCAATGCTATTTATATATATCTACCCTAGCCTGAGCCAGGTACCCATTTTAGTGACCAACCCCTAGGGGTGGATGACTAGCTGAGTTGACTGCTGCAACCAGGATTCGAACCTATTTGCTAGACCCTGTGTGGCCCGTGAATGTGTCATGGTCAAGAACACTAACCGCTACACACTTCAACATTTCAGCCATAATTCCATCCACTACAGATGCCTTTCCTACCTTCAACCACTTTATTCTCCCATACCATATATTTTGAGCATCTCTCACAAGCTCTCTTAGTTAACACTATTATAACTTTCTCCAGGCTCCCCCCCTTCAAAAACATGCAAATTTCACGCAAATTTTTCAAGCAAATGTCTGGTCCACACATCCTCTACCACTCCTTAAGTCACAATGCTCTTACCTAACCTGAAGCACTGTTCATACCACCAACCTCTTAATCACCACTCTCCCACACAATTTACCAGATATACCCGTAAATCTCGAACATTCACTTTTATCCCCCTTTCCTATGTATCATGGTACTACACAGGCATTGTGCAACCTCAGGCACCTCACCCTGAGCCATACACACAATGAAACCCTATCTAACCAATCAACAACATGGTCAACCCCTTTTCTTGAGAAATTTTCTTGAAAAATCCCCTCCAGCTGTTCACCACCCTTAATTTTATGCAAGCATTTCACTACCTCTAAGCTTTTCACCAAAATATTCCCCATGATTCTCTCACTCTAAACATCACCCTCCAATCACAGTATATCCATCATCCTATCATCTAATACATTCATCAGTCCTTCAAAATACTTCTCTCTTTTCACTTGTGTCTGTTATTTCTTCCCCACCTGCCTCCCTTATTCACTTTCAAAATATTTTGCTTTAATCCCTAAAGTTTGCTGATACTCTCTCATCCCATCATTCATTTGGCCATTTTTTCAGAAAACTTTATCTTAAAATTCTGCTGCCCTTGGACAATGCACCCGCTCACCCTGCATAGCTAAAGGAGTTGTATCCGAGTAAAACTTGTGTGCTTCTGATGCCAAACACAAATAATATTTCTTTCAATCAGTGCTTGAACATCCATGCTCCTGTTAAAAATATGACAATGAGAGGATTCCTTGCTTTACTCTTTTTGTTTTCTTGATCGCCACCTCCTGCATCAGAGAGGTAGTGCCAGGAAACAGACAAAGAAAGACACATCTACTCACATATATATATATATATATATACATGTACACATATACACAAACATACACAGACATATATCTACATGCACATATTCATACTTGCTCGCCTTCAACCATTCCCGATGCCATCCCACCCCAGAGGTAATAGCACAAAAGCATGAAGGAAAGGAAAATGAGGAAGAATGATAACATTTACATTCTCTTCTCTTCCCATATCTTAACTTTTAGAAATTAAAAATACTATAAGTATAATATGAAAAAAATGTATATGCCATGTTAGGGCCATGTAAAATCCTGGATGGAAAGAAAATCATAAATTGTGTAACGTATTAGGGTGTAAGAAGAACGAAATCATACTGAAGTAAAAAAAATAATTGTATACTTACATAAATATGGAGAAACCATGCCAACAGTCAAGGCCCTCCCCCATCAACTCATTAATCTCCCATACCAACATAAAGGAAGGTATATTAAGTTTTTTGTAAATTATAATGAATAAAGTCTGATACAGAGGTATTATGCAATTTCTTGTTTTCACTGGATTAGTGAGTGTCATTTTGGATGCATGCTGCAATTCAAGGGCAAACCCACTTTTAGAAACAAGCTTCATGAACAGATGTTGCAATTCCTATCACCTATTTTCTTTCCTCTCTCCAGAAATGATCTTTCAGTATCTAATCCCATCACTCTTATACAGATGATTCCACTTTTTTATTTCAAATCATTTGCTCCTACTCCTTCTAATACTCATTTTCTTTATTGTACTAAACATAATTACCTTCTCAATTTGGAGTTGTGCATAATCTTGGAATGACAAAGCAGTAGCCAGGTTAAGTTTAACAAAGCTAAAATACAATTTCTCCTTAAAGCTCTTTAAGAGTCACTCATTCCCCTCTGTTCAATTTCAAAACCACCATTCAACTATGTAATAACATAAAAATCTTGAGCATAACCATACCCTTCCCTCTATCCTGGATACCTCATATGTTTAAAATCATTAAGTCTGCTTCTCAAAAGCTGGGGTGTTCTATAGTTTATTCCATCTTTTCAATTATTATTTTTGCCAAAGGCAAAACATGCCCCAATCAAGGCAACCTCTGGTGAAAAAAAAAGTAAAGAAAAAGAAGGAAATCAATCTGGGCTGTGTTCATGTTTGTGCACCTAACCTTTAAAGGTAGAAAGGTTATATGAAGAGAGAAAGACACAAGAAGTTAGAGAATTCCACTGCTTAGTGTTTGAGGAAAGAAGGGGGCATCTTAACAATTTTTGAGTGCATAGTCTCTACAAAAAGACTCCCAAATGCATGCCCCAGGTCCAAAACCTTAGGGATGGGGATATTTGCAGACAGCTCATGAGAACAATGACCAAAATAATATCTACAGAATAGAAAAGAGCAGCAACATTGTAGCATATGGAAAGGTAATTCCAGTTGAATCAATGAGATGGAAGGCTTTTGATTCCACTCTAGTTAAAAAAAGAGGAGGAAGATATGCCACCCCACGGGTGAGCATTATTCCATACCTAGGCAAATAAAACCCCTGCAGATATGAAATATCTGCTCCCAAGAAAAATAATTAAGGCACCTATTCAACCTCCAGACCTTGGTAAGAACTTGTGATGTTCATTATTTATGATGTTCATTATGTGGTGTTTCCAGGACAGAGTGGAGGATGGTTAAGCACTACAAGAGAATGTTATTACAGAGTTGAATTGTGTGTTCTGATACTGAACAGAGGCAAAAAATGATTCACACTGAGACACTGAGAAACTGCATTTTCGCACTATACAATTTATCAAAGTTACTGCTTATGGCTCTGAACTTGGAGAGGAAATACAAACAGTATATGAAGAGAACATATATTAAAGAGAAGAGGGGAGATGAAGTGAGTTGAACTTTGCAAAGTGAAATAACCACCATGGAGAGAACTTGGAGGAAGTGAAGCATTTTAGTTACATGGGAATGGCTTGTCAGTGAATGGAACTATGAGAGATAAACTGAATAAAAGGCTGGTGAGGGGAAAGAATCTTGGGCACATTGATGAGAATTTGGAAAGAGAGGTCACTGTCTTTAAGTGCAAAGATGGGTATGTCTGATGGTCTTTAGGCACGTATAAGCTGAAGAGAGTGTGCTGAAATAGTTTAGAGATATGGAGAGGATGACTAAGACGGTACAGATGTCATAAGTGGAGGGAACAAGGAAAAGGGGGAGACCAAGAAGAATATGGAAGGATGGAGTGAAAGATACTTGGAAAGTCTGGGGCCTGAACATGCTGGAGGGTGCGAGGCATGCAAGGGATATACTGAACTGGAGTGATGTATACAGAGAATAACGTGCTGTCAATGAACTGAAACAAGGCATATGAAATGGTCAGGGGAAACCACAGAGAGGTCTATGGGGCCTGGTTGTGGATGGGGGCTCTAGTTTTAGTGCATTATATATGAAAGCCAGAGTGTGAATGCAAGTGAAAGAGGCCATTTCTTTGTCTGCTCCTAGGGCTACCTTACTGATGTGGGAAATAACAAAAATGAAAAAATATAATGAATGGAGTTACAAATAGAAGAAAGGTTGGACAGAATCCTGAAGAACCTACTACTGATATTATAGGAGGGGGAAGTTGCTCCATCAATGACAACTGGCCAGAGAGGAAACTATGTATCAGAGAACACAAAGAAACAAAGAAACCATAGTAAGAGAGATTTGAAAGCAAAGACATGCCATACCCTGTTTAATGCTTTAGAGATGTCATGGGAAACAACAAATGTTTCAGCAACATTCCTGAGAAAGGGGTACCAGAGGTGAATTATAGAGGTGAAAACATCAGTGTGCCATCTGACCCATATATTTTGTCCACCTGGAGATGCAAGAGCACCTGAAAGACCCTATACAAGAATATACAAGAAGGTATAAGTTCAGAAGCTTTATCTGTTAGAGAGCTATCAACAGACTGACTTGGACAAAAGAGAGGAGAAAAGGATTAAGGACCAAAAAGATTTATTAATAAGAGTCAAGTCAGCATACTTTCCTTTCATGAAAGTGTGCTTGACTTTGCAAAGAAGTTTTTCAGTGATTTCAAGCATAAATTAAAGCAGTTTAAGGGAAAGGGAAGAGTTTCATAGTCCAATATGCACCATCTCTGATGCAAAAGGCATCACCGCAGGAGTGATCAAACCACAATTATGGAGGAAAAGATTTAAGTGGGATGTAAGACTCAACCTAACCATGATAACTTATGCTATGCATTTAGCACAATACAAGGTCTCCTGACCAGAGAAGCAGGGAAAGTCAATTAAGAAGCTGCAAAAGGATAACCTTTGAGCTCTTCCAAAGTGCCATACTAGGTGTTTCAAGGAGGGATAGAAAATGGGCATGCCCAGTTGGAATTAACAGAAATAAGATTGTCATCAGAGGACCCTATGGGGGTAGAAGTGGTAAGGTTCAGAGGTAAAATGAGGTAAAGTGCTTTGTGAGAGTTGTCATGATTGTTGGAAACTCAGGGTTAATTGTTCAAGATTAAGAAGGGAATAAAAAAAGAGAAAATTACCTCGGTTCCAGCAGGATCATCCCCATTAGGGCCTAATCAATCCCTCTGGTGTACACTGAAGTTCCCAGCAAAGAAGATCATGCATGTGGGTTTGATAGTATAGCTTCGTAGCAAGAGTCAAACAGTTGAAGAATTGCAGGAATTAGAGGGGGAGGTTAATGATACATAAAAAAGGTAATAAAGGGTAAAGAGATTATGAGCCAGATAGCATGACAGTTAGGCAACTCAAGACCCTTGAGGCATGCAATAAGGATTTTTGTACTACAGCACGTACAAACTCCAACTCTGGAGTGGTACCATAATATCTTTTCTTACAAAGTTATTTCATATCTTCAGGGCTTTTATTTGCCCTGGTATGGATTACTTCTCCCATTTGTAGGACAGTTCTTCATCCACCTCTCTATCAGTAAGAGTGGAACTAAAAACCTTTTGTTTCATAAATTCTTCTGGCATCATCTCTCTCCAAGTATCCCTTTCTGAACCATGCAATGCTGCTGCACTCTCTCTGTGTTCTACAGGTAGTATTTTGGCCACTGCCCTTAGGAGCTTTCTCCATGTGTCCCTACCACCATGGCATGGACTCAAGATATGCATCTGGTTGCTGCTTCCCACATTTTCTGTACAGAGACCAGTCACTAGAGGATTGATTGTTATGATATCTTGTTTTTCCCTCATAATTAGCTAAGCTATGGAATTTTCATCTTTCCCTCTTTCTACCTTTCAGAGTCACGTCTAGAAACACACGCAGAGCCCTGACTAATTTCTAAATTATTTTTCTCTTTTTTACCTTTCACCTAAGATGAGCTTTGATTTAGCCACGTTCTTGCCTGTCTCATGTTGGTCACTATGCACCATGATTATATGTGGTGACAATGATGTGAACTTTACTTATACCCATCTACGGGTGTGGCAGTTGGTGATGGTAATCCTGTTTAAGTACATCATGTTACTTATGCTGCACATAACTCTTTCATACTTATTTGCCATTTCCTGTGTAGCAAGTCGGTACAAAGAAAAGACAAAGAATGGCCTCATTTGCTCACATCCACTCTCCAGCCATCATGTATAATGCACCCAAACCAATAGCCCCTATCCACAGCCAAGCCCAACAGACATTCCTATGGGTTCTCCTGGCTGTTTCATATGCTCTGTTTAAGCCCAATAAGAGTACATCACCCTGAGTTTATCACATCACTCCAATTTGCTCTATTCCATGCAGGCCCTACACCCTGTATGTTCAGATCCTGATCACTCAAATCATCTTTCACTCCATCCTTCCATCACCAATTCAGTCTCTCAGACTTGTTCACTCCATTTCTGATACATATACCCTCTTAGTTAGCCTTTCCTAATATTCCTAACAACATGTCCAAACCATTTCAGCACATCCACTTTAGATCTCTTAACCATATTCTTATTACTACCACATCCCTCTCTTACCCTATTTGATCAATCCTCCTCACACCACGCACTGTCCTCAAGCATTTCATTTCCAACACATCAACCCTCTTCTGCACCCTTTTATCTAGGGCCTACAACTTGCATCCACAGAAGACATTACAGTATACTATACACCTGACTTGTCTTTCCACATACTCCTTAATACACCCTAGGGCTCATTTCAACTCCCATGGTTTCATCTACCTCCATGTCCATTCCACCTGACTTGTCTTTCCACATACTCCTTAATACACCCTAGGGCTCATTTCAACTTCCATGGTTTCATCTACCTCCATGTCCATTCCAGTATCTAAACACTCCATATCCTCCATGTTCTCTATTCAAACTCACACTCTACATAACTTGTCTCTTTCTCCTGATAAATTCTATGGCAATACTTATATTTACATTAACTAATGTAGTCAGTAGGAAAATTAGGTAGGAGCCTCTGCAAACACTGCAATAGACTTGCCCTCTGCCAGTGGTTGGTTAAAGGTGAGGCACTAAAGGCTAAGAAGAGGCAATGGAGTTCACTAGTTATGGAGACTCAGCTGCCACAGCCACCCCCTTGAGGGAGTTCCAGAAAGGAATATGCATTAGAGATATAGATATATAAAACTCAACTTTCTCCTCTCACACATTCTCCCAAACTCACACACCCTTCTCTCTTCCCATATGCAAACAAAGCCTACTCTTGACAGAAACTCCTCACACTTCTAGCAGCTTTCCTCCCACACTATTTTCCCTAGTGCCTTCCTTAAAGCATCTCTAGCCCAAGTTTTCTCAAGATCCATTAAATTCACATATAAATTTTTCTGGTTCTTTGAGCATTTCTCACACAGTCAAACCGCCATCAACACTTCCTCTAACTACTCCAGAAGCTACACTGTTCTTCCCTAATCTGATGCTTTGTACTTCCCACTACCCTCTCAATCACCACTCTCTATTACAACTTACCAGGTATACTTGACAAACTCTTTTTTCTTACCAGTTTTCTGTTTCCCGTGTTAGCAGGGGTGAGCCAGGCACATACAAGGAAAGGCCACATTCGCTCACATCCATCCTCTAGCTGTTGTGTGTACTGCACTCAAAACCAAAACCATTGGTTGAACACATACCTCTGTAATTCAAACATTCACTTTTGTTCCCCCTGCCTTTATATAATGGCACTATACAGGCATTCTGCCAATCCTCAGGCATACAATGAAAATGTTAACTAACCAATCAGCAACACTGTTATCTCCTTTCTTGATAAAATGACCAACAATTCCATCCACTCCAGCAAAATTTCCACACTTCATCTTATGCAAGGCTTTCATCAACTCTTCTCTTTTCACCAAACTGTTTGTCATCACTCTCTTGCTTCATGAACCTCCATGTCCCAAACACCCTACATCTGCCACCCTCTCATGTAATACATTGAACATTTCATTTCTTCAACATAATCCACCTCCTCTTCATCCCTTCTTTGCCCTACTGCTCTCTTCACTGATGGCTCATTTGTTCTCTTTTTCTCCTTACACTGTTCACCTCCTTCCAAAACATTTTCTCTCACTTCAAGTCTCATTTGTCCTCTTTTCAGCCCCTGCACCTTACTCTTGACCTCCTTATACTTCCTCTTGTATATCTCACTATTACTCACACTTCTTCCATGCAGGTAATACCCAAACAGCAAATCTCTTTTCTCTTTCACTAGCAACTTAAATTCCTTATCCCACCACTCACTACACTTACTCACATTACCACATCCCACCTTCCCTATGCCACACATTTTTCTCACACATGTAAGTACTGCCTCCCTTAGTGCCTCCCATTCCTCACCCACTCCCCTAGTTTTGTTTACTCTCACCTTTGACCATTCTTCAACCAACCTCTTTCGATATCTCCACACATAAGCCTCTTTTTCAAGCTCATTCACTTTCACCAGCCTTTTCCCATCCATATCATTTCCTCTTTTCCAAAAGTTTTAACAAACTTTCAGCCTCCCTTCTTGCAAAAAATCATCAGACTCCCCATCAGCTGCCCCTCTCAGCATATTCACATATAAAATTCTCTTTCAGTACACCTATCAATCAGTACATAATCCAATTATGACTGCTCACCATTAACCCCTCATCCATGTACACTTAAGTATGTCTGTCTTACCCATCATTATTACTCTATCCCTCGCATAATAACTGATGACATACTCACCTTGCTCTCCTGAAAATGCTTCTCTCTCTCTCCATTAATCCTCTTGTTACCAGGTGGAAAAGCACTAACAAAGACCCACCTCTCATAATCCACTTTCATTTTCACCTACAGCAGACTGGGGGCTCACTCCCTTACATTCTTTAAGTTATTCCCAAAACTCCATCAGCAGTGTCACTCCCTCCTTTGTTCTTACCCTTATACTAACCTTTAACTTTACCCCCATGACATTCCCAATCTGCCTGATTTCTTTTATGATATAATGAGGAAGAGGAGGAGGAGGAGAAAAAGAAAAAGAAAAGAAGAAAAAGAAAAAGAAGAAGAAAAGAAGAAAAAGAAAAAGAAAAAAGAAAAAGAAAAAGAAGAAGAAAAGAAGAAGAAGAAGAAAGGAAAGAAGAAGAAGGGAAAGAAGAAAAAAAGAAGGAAGAAGGAAAGAAGGAAGGAAGGAAGGAAAGAAGGAGGGAAGGAAAGAAGGAAGGAATGAAAGAAGAAAGGAAAAAAGGAAGGAAGGAAGGAAGGAAGGTAGAAAGGAAGGAAGAAAGAAAGAAAGAAAGAAAGAAAAAGAAAAGAAGAGGGACAGACAGAATGGAGGGAGTGCTGTGTCGAGCTACCAAGATGATTCCCTGGCTGTGAAACAAATCCTACAAAAGCTGATTAAACGAATTGAATCTATTTAGCTTTGAAAAGAGAAAGCTAAGAGGTGATCTAATATAAGTATTCAAAATTATCAAAGGCTTTAATTATCTTGATCTATCAAGTTACTTAAGACTTGATTTGTCTGATTTCAGTAGTACTGGATACAAACTCGTGGGAAAATGCTTTACCTCAAATGAGGCGAAGTACATTCTCTTCAACAAAAGTGTTAATGTATGGAATGACTTGACAATTAGAGTGGTTGAAAGCAGTTACAAATTTCATTTTTATACTTGATGGCCATTTCCATGTTAGAGAGGTAGTGCCAAGAAATGATGAAGAAAGGCAACATCAGCTCACATTCATTCTCTAGCTGTCATCTGTAATGCACCAAAACCATAGCTCCCTATCCACAACCAGGGCCCCATGGAACTTCTACGGTTTACCCTAAATGCTTCATGTGCCCTGGCTCAGTCCAGATATATCAAAGAATCTATCTATATCTCTGATGCTTCCTGTCCCCTACTGGAACTCCCTCAAGGGGGTGGCCATGGCATTAGTCTCCGTAGCTAGTGAACTCCAGTGCTGCATCTTTACTGCCTCACCCTTAATAGGCCACTGGCAGAGGGTAAGTCTAATGAAGTGTTTGCATAGGCTCCTACCTAATGTTCCTACTGACTACTTCTACCTAATGCTTCTGCCCAATGTTCTTACCTACTACTTCTACCTTATGTTCCTACCTACTACTATCTATTGTTCCAACCATTTTGCCAAAAGGCAGGGCTAGCACATAGCATTTGCAAAAGGAAAATCTAGAGTTACAAAGGATGAGCCATGTGAGTTAAGTGTTGTCAAGTGTTAAGCTTGACAAGGAGAGATTGTATATTTGTGGACAGAATGCCAATGGTCCATGTGTGGGTCAGGCAGAGAGAAAAGACAGCTACCTGGGGCAGAGGAGTCCAACTTGACAACCACTTAAGTGCTAGCTCACTATGCAGACATCACTAACCCTTCTGATACCCAGGTGGGGAGTACTGGTAATATACCTTGATATATTTCACTTCGAGTCTATGACTTACATTATTTGGGCCTCTTAAGCACAGCGGCAATTTGCAAGCTATTCTCTTTGAATTACCTGTATATCTTCTTTTACCACACTAATCTGTGAGCTTCTGATACCTTCCACTATCACAAACAGCCTTGAAAGAATCCAAGGGTCTGTTGTAGTTTTAATTCTTTTGCATTTTGTTTCCCTTGAGCTTAGTTTCACTCAGAGCCAGAGCATCCAAGTTCCTCTCCTTCTCATCCTTGTTACATCCACACACATTCAAACACCCAGCCTTCATCCTGGAGGTGGATGAGCACTCCTCACTTAGCTCTTTCTGTTCCATCTTTTAGAAGCTTTAGTACAAGAAGGCGAGGGTTTCTAGGCACTTTGTCCAGGCCCTTTTTGTCACCTTTTATGATATCCAAAGAAAAAGCAGGTAGTATTCTTTCTCCACTCTCCGAAAGGATTATAAAATCAATATGTTTAAATGAACCATACTGTGTATCAACTTCTTTTGTCTATTTATAAGAATCATATTATAAAGTTATCCCTGGGGATAGGGGAAAAAGAATACTTCCCATGTATTCCCTGCGTGTCGTAAAAGGTGACTAAAAAGGGAGGGAGCGGGGGGGCTGGAAATCCTCCCCTCCAAGTTTCTGCTTTTCCAAAAAAGAAACAGAGAAGGGGCCAAGTGAGGATTTTCCCTCTAAGGCTCAGTCCCCTGTTCTTAATACTACCTTGCTAATGCGGGAAAGGGCGAATATGTATGAAAGAAAAAATATATATTATAGAGTACGTTTCAAGGAACATATCTAGCCATGATACATGTCCTATGGAAAAAATGTATCTGTTTAAAGTCCACTCTCTCACACTCACACTTTCTAGGAAAGGAACCCCAAGTTAACCTGTCAAAAATTCAGAATGCTACACAGGTACACTAGATTCCATTCATGTACGTTTATCATCCTAACAGCTCAAAAGAATTAGCAACAACTGTAGCAATATTACAACTCACTGCCTCTTTGCGTGATTGTTGATATAATGGAACGATGTACAATATCTATAAATACCTTTCAAGAAGTAATGTATAATATTTTTCCCTTTGATCTGAAGACTTACTGACTGAGTGAGGGATCTGTCATCTTCACATTTAGACATGTAAAAAGCCTTGATGCCTGCTGGGAACCTGTTGAGCAGAATGGGCTTCCCAATTTGGTCAGTCATTTGTCTTTCTGGCATCTCTGGAATATCCTGTCAAACATAAATGAAAAAAATGAACAAAACTGGTAAGAATTTTTGAAATTAGAATATAATTATCAGCTCCTCTCAACTACTGAAAGATAATGCTCAATGAAAATTTCTTGAGCAGAAAGCCAATATAAACAACTAAATTTGGTGCTTATTTAGCTGCCCCCCAAAATTTTACATCTATACCACAGAAGCTGCTTCCTACTCAAAAGTCTAAGTCAAACAGAAAGAATCCTTTCAACTACTTTGTTACTGACCACCCCACACAATTCTTTAACACCCATAACTAATAAGAAAGGTGAAGACATAACTAGAAAATAGCTTAACATTTATTACCAAAAACAGATGAAACAATTAAAAGTAAACACTTTTGATTAGTATGTCAAGTTACAATTTCATCTAACATCCATCATCCACTCACCTCTCCAAATTCATAGTAAGAGCCATTTTCCTTGGTGATGTTATGTTCCTTCAGATACTTGATAGCTTCAGCATATGTCATCCTGAGGAATGGTCTGGTAGGTGCTACAAACTCAGGGTTCAAGTCCTTGATTAGTTGACTACCTACAGGATGTTTCATTACTCTATTCACAACATCACAAACCTAGTGAATAAGCATATTATCATGAATATATTGAATTACTATCCATTTGAAGATTACAAATCCATATCTTAAAAAGTATACATCACTGCCCATATTTGTTAAGTACAATGTGTTTAGCTGAATTCTCAAGCCATATAGTTTTACAAATTCTCATCAGATTATCTGAGCTTTTGCACCTGTGTCCTTTCGATCAATTTACTGACACATACAAACACACTCCCTATCCCTCCCATTACATGATAACATTGTATAGTGTACTTCAAATCAGCAACAGGTCCTATAATCCAGTGAGTATCTGATCTTTCTTTTCAGTTAGGGGATGGAGGAGGATGGGCAGGGTAAGAATGGAGGAGAGGAGATGAAGGGTGGGTAGGGGAGGAAGTGAGGAGAGTAGGAGAAAAAGATTCTTTGAAACCACATGTAGAGAGATGCTTTTACAATGTTACCCTTTTACAATGTTACCATTCATTATCTCTCTCTACCTCCAAAGATATTAGCTAACAAGAAAAAAAAAATTCCAACTATAATTAAGCATGAAGTTTAACCTCAGGTCATTTCAGAGAGAGAGAGAGAGAGAGAGAGAGAGAGAGAGTTTTCATGGTGTTGCAGCTGCTAATGCTTACTATAATTTCGCTCAAGGCTCCAATTGATTTAATTCCTAGGCACAACAGCCTCCCCTCAGGGTGGGTGAATATACTGGATACTTGACTTGGGCTAAGGTATACATAGGTAGTATGTTTGAGAAAAGAAACCTGGATGTTCTGGCTATGAGTGAAACGAAGCTCAAGGGTAAAGGGGAAGAAGGTTTGGAAAAGTCTTGGGAGTTAAATCAAGGGTTGGTGAGATGACAAGAGCTAAGGAAGGAGTAGCACTATTCCTGAAGTAGTTGTGGGAGTGTGTGATAGAGCATAAAGGAGTAAATTCTAGATTAATGTGGGTAAACTGAAAGAGGATGGCAAAAGATGGGTGATTACTGGTGCTTATGCACATGCTCATGAGAAGAAAGGTCATGAGAGGCAGGTGTTTTGGGAGCAGCTGAGTGAGTGTGTCAGCAGTTTTGGTGCACAAGACCGAGTATTAATGATGGGTGATTTGAGTGTAAAGGCAAGAAATGAGGCAGTTGAAGGTATAATTGGTGTGCATGGGGTATTCAGTGTCGTGAATGGAAATGGTGAAGATCTTGTGGATTTGTGAGCTGAGAAAAGACTGGTGATTGGGAATACCTGGTTTTATAAGAAAGATATACACAAGTATACATATGTGAACAGGAGGGATGGTCAAAGGACATTATCAGATTAAGTGTTAATTGATAGGCGTGTAAAAGAGAGACTTTTGGAAGTAAATGTGCTGAGAGGGGTAGCTAGTGGGATGTCTGATCACTAGCCAGCGAAGGTAAAGGTGAAGATTTGTAGAGGTTTTCAAAAAAGAGGAGAGAATGTAGGGGAGAGGAGAGAGGTGAAAGTAAGTGAGCTTGGTAAGGAGACTTGAGTGAAGAAACATCAGGAAAGATTGAGTTTAGAATGGCAAAAGATGAAAGCAAATGAAATGAGGGGAGAGGATCAAGAATGGGATGTATTCAGGGAAGCAGTGGTGGCATGTGGGAAGATTAGAAAGGATAGTGAGTGGTGGGATGAAGAAGTGAGGTTGTTAGTGAAAAAGAAGAGAGAGGTGTTTGGACAATACTTACAAGGAGGGAGTATGTGCAAGAGAAAGCAGCAGGAGGTCAAGAGGAAGGTACAAGGGTTGAAAAAGAGGGCAAATGAGAGTTGGGGTGAGAGAATATCACTAAACTTTAGGTAGAATAACAATATGTTTTGGAAGGAGGTAAATAGTGTGTAAAAGTCAAGAGAACAAATGGGAACATTGGTGGAGGGGGTAAGGGGAAAATGATAACAGGTAGTGATGGAGTGATTATTTTGAAGGATTGATGAATGTGTTTGATGATACAGTGGCAGATACAGTAATCCCTCGATTTTACAGACTAATAGTGGGGAATGTGGATATGTGAACAGACACATATGCATGGCTATGTCTGCCATGGCTATGCATGCGAGCCCAGGTGCAGTGCAGCCCTCTTGTCATGAGTGGCATCACTATCATTTTGTCATTATCTTGTGGCGTTACTATTATTTTGTCAGTAATATTGTCATTCGCCTTGTAATCTCTGTGGCGGAAGGATGCATAGCCTGTGTTCCTTCAAGCCATCTGTACTCTCAATAAACCTAGTGTGTGTGCAAACTTTATTTATCATTAACCTTCAAATGACACAGTGAAATCACAGGACACAGTGAGTTCCCTGTCAACGTGGCGCAGTGAGTTCGCACACTAGGTTAAAACAGTGGTTCGAAGTCGGTCAGACCCAACGACGCCATCGTCTCTGTGGCTCCGGGATTACCCGCACAGTGCGACACTGACAGTCAAGTGCGTTATTCATGACTCAGTGCAGTGTGTGCAGTGCAATGATCAGTGCAGTGTCCAGTGCAATGCTCTTTTGTGTGTGTCCCGATGGTGCAGCTCTTTGCTACAGGTCGGGCTGCATTTGCCACCCTGAGGGGCCCCTCTCCCTCCCAGCCAGTGTGGAGCTCGCAGTGACACATCATCCCGTCAACACTGACTGCACAGTAAAAACATTTCTGTTCTGCAGTTTTCCATTCCCATGTTGGTTATACCCTAAACACCGAATCATGGAAAACTTGCCTCTTCATGATGAGTCCTATGCCACCCCACAAGCCCAGGACCTACGCACTGAGTATGACAACCCCACAAGCCCCACACCGACCGCAGGCCAACGCACCCCACAACCACCACACTCACCCGGGCCACCTCCGCTCTCTGCTCACTCTACCAATTAGCAACTTTCAAGTGCCGATATCTTACATATGATCCGGTATTTCGAGGAGACCAGGCTTGCTGCGGAACTGAAAGCCGAGGAGAGACGACGCCAAGAAAGGCAAGAGTTTATGATGCTCCTCCGGACCCTCCTGGCACCGAATCAGACAACTGCAGCACCTGGGGTACCTCCAGCAGCTAGTGCACCTGCCCAACCTGCGTACCCAGTTCAAGCTCTCTCTATGACCGGCCTGGACCCCACGGCTACCCCTTTCATGCCCCCATCACCCACTACAATGACTCCAGCTACTGTCAGTGTCATTTCCACAGCTTCCACGGCGAGTCCACCAACTGCATCGTTGACCATGACATCTGCATCCCCTCCAGTGTCTTCGGTGACACCTCAGACAACCGCCTCATCACCTGCAATAAAACCTTTGGCCCACACCCCGCCAGTGCTTCAGGCGGACTCCACATTTCAAGTTTTTCGGTAGTGGTGACGATGGTGGTCGGATTACGCCACCATGACAGATTTACAGAAGCTATCACGGGCCAAACAGCTTATTCAGCTACGGATGGCGATCTCTCTAGACGCCCAGCGACTGCTAGAACACACCCTGGGCATCCCACCTGACACGACCCTCTCCATTGATGAAGTTCTGGACGCCCTTCAGGAATATTTCAAAGGGCAACGTAATGAGACACTACGACGCCGGTCACTTCTGTGCTGCTGTCAAGAGGAGAGTGAAGATTTTCAAAGTGTTTTCACAAGATTCAAGAGCTGTGCCAAAGAGGTGACCTGTGTCCTGGCCGTTCCGTCACTTGTGCCGAGACAAACTGAAACTGGACATTCTTATGGGTGTCTGACACAAAGACCTCGTTCAATGCCTCATATCTCTTGACTCCAATGCCTCCCTCAATGAAGTCGTCACATGCTGCAGGTCATTTGAAGCCACCCGCACAATGGCATCAGCTATTCACACCTCCCCAAGTCAGATGTGTGCAGTGTTTGCACACAAGAGGCAGCAGAGAAGGCAGACATCACGACAATCTTCGGCCCCGGCCCATCTAAAGGATTCCACGACACAGCAGCATGCCAACAAGCCTTGCTCCTCACGCGGCCAACAACACGGCTCCTCCAAGTGCCCCGACAGCAACTCTACTTGCACCAACTGCAGGCTTAAGGGCCATTGGGCATGGAAACAAAATTGCCCAGCAAAGGAGACCCAGTGCAAGTACTGCCAGAAGACAGGCCACTATGATAAGTGCGGCTGGGCCAAAAAGAGAGCTGGTTCTCAGAAGTCACCGTCACCACCACCCACACGTAAAACGCCGCCTGTTGACTTACGTGCAGTTGACGTCTCACACCCTGACGATGCATCACCTTCCAAGACCACCTCCCCCAGACCTGTCGGCATCCATGTCACCTAAAGCAACACCTCATCTCAGCTACATATGTTGCCGGACACGGGTGCAGAAGTTACTATCATCGGAGAACGTCACCTCACTGCCTTGGGCAAACCAAGCAACATTCTCCTGGAGTTACCAGCTAATGCTACCTGCATGGCTGATGGCTTGGAGATGTCATCCGCCCTGGGAGTTTTCGTTGCAACCTTATGGCTTGGTAAGAGGTCTTGCAGGGCCAAACTACAGGTTCACAAGAACGTCCCAATGCCCCTCTTGCCCTTCGGTCACTGCAAGGCTTTGGGAATTATCCCGAAGGAGTTCCCCAGGCCCATTCATCACGTACAGTACATTAACCACTGTACTGAACTCCCACCTGACATTTCTACATCTCCAGCAGCTACCAAGCAGTACTTTCTGAAGGAATTGAAGGACGTCCTGATGTCAAAGGAAGACCTTCACAACACTCCTCTCTGACCTATGATGGGCCTACCGATGAGAATTCACTTGAAGGAGGGGGCTGTCCCCTTTGCAGTTCACACACTGAGACGTACACCACTTGCTTTTCAGCAGCAAGTGCAAGATGAACTCCAGTCCCTTGTACGCCAGGGCATAATCAAACCTGATGGAGACGACCCATCAGATTGGTGCCATCCGCTAGTCATTGTACCCAAGGCCACCGGTGTATGGCTCACAGTCGACTTGACGAAACTTAATTTACAAGTCTCACGCCAAACACACCCCACCCCATCACCTATTGATGCCATCCGCAGTGTTAGCTCCACTGCCCACCTCTTCACCACTACTGATGCACTCCACAGATACTGGCAACTAGAGCTCGCTGAGGAGGACCAGCATTTAACCACTTTCTTTACCCCGTACGGCCAGTACATCCACTGCTGTGGCCCCATGGGCTTCTCAGCCACGGGGGATGAATACTGCCTCCGTGGGGACAGAGCTCTTCAGGGGTAGGAAATTGCGTGAAAGTGGTGGACGATATCTTGTTGTACGACAACGACCTCCCAACCCATGTCAAGCGGATACATCAGATGTTGACACGATGCTGAGACAATGGCATCACACTGCACAGGGACAAATTCGTAATGGCGGAACCCCAAGTTCACTTCTGTGGGTATAACGTCTCATCCACAGGGATAGCAGCGGACACCAGGCGAGTCCACGCCATTCAGGAGTTCCCCACACCAGCCAACATTACTGACCTTCGCTCGTTCATGGGTCTGGTGAACCAGCTGGCTGAGTTCACACCGGACATCGAAGCTACAGCCCAGCCCCTACGCCCACCACTCAGCCCTAAGTCTGCGTTCACCTGGACATCAGACCATAATGAAGCCTTTCATCATGCCAAGACCTTGCTCTCTCAGCGTCCTATCTTGGCACATTTTGACCCTGCATTTCCTGCCCTACTTCAGACTGATGCATCAAGATTTCATGGACTAGGCTATGCTCTGTTACAAGATCACAGACAGGGACGAATCTGCCTAGTTCAGTGCAGCTCCAGATTCCTCACCGACGGAGAAACACATTACACCACGATTGAACTAGAGCTCCTAGCTGTCGCCTGGGCCATGTCCAGGTGCAAGTTGTACCTGACAGGACTACCCAGCTTCACTTTGATAACAGATCACCGCCTGCTGATCCCTATGCTCAACACTTATACACTCGACACGGTGGAGAACCCTCGTCTACAAAGGCTCAAAGAGGAAGTCTCTCCGTTTCTCTTCATGGCTGTGTGGCACTCCGGGAAGTTACTGCCAATTCCTGATGCTCTGTCGCGAGCACCAGTTTGCCACCCCACCCCTGAGGATGAGACTTTCTGTACAAATGTAGCCACGCACCTGAGACGAGTGGTCAACACCGCTATCAACCAGGACATTGACGACTCGAACCAAGAACCGGACCAGAACGTACAAGAACTCTGTGATGCATCCAGGACCGACCAGGACTATGTTCACCTACTAAACTATGTCACGTCAGGGTTCCTGCTCAACCGGTACGAGCTCCACACATCCGTACTCCCGTATTGGAAACTACGGGACAACCTGCATGCCGATGGTGAGTTGGTTCTATACAACCAACAGATCATCATCCCCACAGCCCACTGACGCCACATCCTCAAAAGGCTTCATGACAGCCACCGTGGGTCGGAGGCAACTATCCGCAGGGCTCGACTGACCATTTTTTGGCCAGGAATCGACGCGGACATCACCCCCACTGTTCAAGCTCGTGAACCGTGTCAGACCCTGCAGTCTTGCCAACAACAGGAGCCTTTGCTGTCAGAAGACGTCCCCACCAGACTGTTCGAGTAGGTCTCCGCAGACTTTTTCACAGTGGGTGGAAAAGCCTTCCTGGTCATCGTAGACTGACTGTCTGGTTGGCCCACCATTGCCCCCTGTGGTACCAACACTACTTCCCGTACCATCAGGGCCTTCTGCAGGTTCTTCAGGGAAGTTGGCGTTCCCCTCCGCCTCAGGACGGACGGAGGGCTTCAATTCACCAGCTCCGAGTTCCAGGCCTTCGTCAAACGTTGGGGAGTAAACTACGTCATCTCCTCCTCACATTACCCCTAGTCCAATGGCCATGCCAAGGTGGCTGTCAAGTCTGCTAAACACCTCATCATGATGACAGCCCCCCTCAGGTAACATCGACACTGAGGAATTTGACAGGGGCCTCTTGGAACTCAGGAACACTCCCACCACTACAGGAAGATCACCAGCCCAGGTATTATATGGCCATCCACTACGTACGTGCATTCCCACCCATCCCTCCTCTTTCACCGCAGTGTGGCGAGAAGGCACGGAGGACTGTGACTGACGTGCCGTCGACCGCACCAACCAAGTCACAGCCCATTACGACAGCCCCGCCCGCCCCATTCCCAGACTGTCCGTGGGTGACCATGTCAGGATTCAAAACCCGGACACCCACTGCTAGGACAAGGTTGGGGTGGTCATGAGCCGTAGTAGCAACAAGACCCGTGACTATGAGGTGAAGCTCCGTGTTTGGTGGCATCATCGTCGCTTCCTACGCCCCAAACCGGATCCCAGTGCTGATCCCTGCCCCACATCCCTGTGGTCCCTTGCTCCCAGCCCTCAGTACCACTGACTATGGTAGACCAACCCTCCAACGTCCCCCGCAGGTCAACAAGGTTCAGAAACCAGCCGCTTATGCCTCTGCTTCAGGTGCAAAGGGAGGAGGGAGGTGTGGATATGTGACTATTACCCACGTATACTGACTCCATATATTTGATGTATCAACTATGTTTGCCGTGACTATACATGCGAGCCCAGGTGCAGCGCAGCCCTCTTGTCATGAGTGGCGTCACTATTATTTTGTCATCATCTTGTGGCATTACTAATATTTTGTCAGTCAGTATAGAGTTGCCTTGCATTTTCTGTGGTGGACGGACGCATAGCCTGTGTTCCTTCAAACCATCTGTATTCTCAATAAACCTAGCGTGCGTGTGAACCTTTATTATCATTAACCTTCAAGTGACACGGTGATATCACAGGACACAGTGGGTTCCCTATCAACAAAGGGGTATATGAAAAAGCCAGGGATAAGGAAGAGCCAGGAGTAGGGGTGTAAAAGGGCTGAGGAGAACCAGGTTAACTAAGAGGGGAGAACCCAGGGAGGCATGAACACAAAGATGAGAGAAAAAGGAGTACGAAGGACCCAGGAACAGAAGAAAGCATGAAGTGGGAAGGAAGCCAAGGATGAATGGAGTGAAAAAATGGGTTGAGGACAGCTAGACCAGGCAGAGATATCTATAAAATGGGAAAAAGGGAGGGTTGGAGTCAATGATCAGGAAGAATGATCATATCTATTTGAAACTACAAATGAGTGGAAAATGAAAAAATCTGAGTAAAAGTAAATTATTATAATTACTGTTATTATTATACTCGATTGCTGTTTCCCACATCAGTGAGGTAGCGCCAAGAAACAAATGAAGAAACACCCATGCACTCATATACACACATATATACAGACATGCACATATATGCACAATACATATATATACATATCAAATACATATATACATACATATACATACACATGCACACACACATATAAAAATGTACATATTCATACTTGCTCGCCTTCATCCCTACCTGGTGCCACCCCACCCCAAAGGAAACAGCATCACCACCCCCCTGTGTCACCAGGGTAGCGGCAGGAAACAGACGAAAAAAGGCCACTTATGCTCACACTCAGTCTCTAGCTGTCATGAGTAATGCACCGAAACCACAGCTCCCTATCCACATCCAGGCTCCACAGAACTTTCCATGGTTTACCCTAGACATTTTATGTATTCTGGTTCAGTTCATTGGCAACAAGTCGACCCCAGTATACCACATCATTCCAATTCACTCTATTCCATGCGCGCCTTTCACCCTCCTGCATGTTCAGACCCCGATCACTCAAAATCCCTTTCACTCCATCCTCCCACCTCTAATCTGGTCTCCCGCTTCTCCTTGTTCCCTCCATCTCTGACACATATATCCTCTTTGTCAACCTTTCCTCACTCATTTGTTCCAAATGTCCAAACCATTTCAACACATCCTCTTCTGCTCTCTCAACCACACTCTTCTCATCATCACACATCTGTCTTACATTACTTACTCGATTAAGCCATCTCACACCACATATTGTCCTTAAACATTTCATATCCAACACATTCACCCTCCTTCATACAACACTATCTATAGCCCATGCCTCACAACAATATCATATTGTTACAACTACTATTCCTTCAAAAATACCTATTTTTGCTTTCCAAGATAACATTCTCTCTTTCCACACATTCTTTATTGCTCCCAGAACCTTCACCCCCTCCCCCACCCTATGACTCACTTCCACTTCCATGGTTCCATTCGCTGCCAAGACCACTTCCAGTTATCTAAAATACTTCACTTCCTCCAATTTTTCTCCAATCAAACTCACATTCCAACTAACTTGTCCCTCAACCCTGCTGAACCTAATAACCTTGCTCTTCTTCACATTAATCTCAACTTTCTCCTTTCACACACTTTTCCAAACTCAGTCACCAACTCCTTCAGTTTCTCACTTGCATCAGCCACCAGTGCTGTATCACTGGCGAACTACAACTGACTCACTTCCTAAGCCCTCTCCTCAATAGACTGCATACTCGCCCCTCTCTCCAAAACTATTGCACTTACCTCCTTAACCACCCCATCCATAAACAAATCAAACAACCATGGAGACATCAAACAACCCTACCACAGACCAACCTTCACTAGGAACCAACCACTCTCCTCTCTTCCTTTTGTCCGTGACTGGAGCCTTAAAAAAAAAAAAAAAAAAAAAAAAAAAAAAAAAAAAAACACATGCCTTATGTCCTTGATAAAAACTTATCACTGCTTCTAGCAGATTACCTGATGCACCATATATTCTTAAGACCTTCCAAAAAGCATCTCTATCAACCCTATCATATGCCTTCTCCAGATCCATAAATGTTACATACAAATCCATCTGGTTTTTAAGTATTTCTCACATTAATAATCTGCAAAATTTAGATTATTTTTGTACCATACGCTGTATATTGTTACAGAAGCAATCAGAAACAAAGTATCAAAGTTTACTGTACAGTCATGCTGTATTTATTAGAATATCATCTTGTTGAAGAATAAAATAATACCTTCAAAAAAGAGATCTGTCCTTCTTTCTGAGCTTCAACTTTACGCCGCAAGCAGGCCAATCCTGCTCGCAAATCTTCAAATGATGTAGAGAGGTGGTTCTCAAGCAAGAACCATTCAGGACTGAACTTGGTGGAGGTAAGATCACCAGAACACCCTGGAAACATCTCCTCTAGATCTTCTTCTAAAACTTTACGACTGAAAGAGTAAAATACTGTTAACCTGGAATTTACACAAAAACAAGGTCATAGAATAATTCAAGAAGTGAGGAAAATACCGGATGAACAAACTTCAACAATTCAAGATGTGAGAAAAATACCGGAAGAATAAACTTCAACAGTCTTTATAAATTAAAAGTAGGCACTTAACAAAAGTATCATAAAAATCTTACCAAGAAAACACAAGAAGTGAAAACTTTAATCCTCTCAGAGTTCAGCAATATACTACAAAGTGTGGTTAGTTTCCTACTGAACAAATATATTGTAAGCACTGAAAAATTACAACATAGAATCATCCCATATTTCATTTATTAGTTTTGATAACAAGAGGCGATAAATCAAATGCTTAGACTTCAAACTTTACACTGAGATGATCATTATTTGATGCAAAAGTTTGAAAGTGCTATCCTGTTCTACATACATGAATAAGAATCTATAATGTGTGTATAAACTCTGTGTACTTTTGAAGAAATATGTAGTCTCCAGGAGTTCATAAGCAAAAAGAACTTTAATTAATGTATATTAAGGCAAATGAAACTGAACCAAAATCCAACACAATATTAACAATTAAAGCTAAGGCTATATCAAAGCAATATGAATGCCCTTACTAAATAATACTCTCCAAAATAAGTGCAAGGACACCAAGATCCATCAAAATCCATCGTAATTTAGCATTTAGAGTCACTGGGTCCTTTAATAGAATAATGAGCAGTAGAGGTGTAAGTATGGAAGTGAAGAGAGGATTAAGGGACAGCATATTCCTCCCAGCCCTGACCTATGCATTCGAAACATGGGCATGGAATGAGTCACAGAGGTGAAGTATCCAGGATGTGGAAATGAGCTATTTGAGAAGAGCATGTGGTGTGACTAGATGGAATGAAGAAAGAAATGAAAGAAATTAAAGTGTATGAGAGATGTGGTATGGCAGGGAATGCAAAGGAAGTGAACTATGGAGGGGTAAAATGGGTGAAACATACTTGGAAGTGGTTTGGCCAAGTGATATTCTTTCCTATTTTACTAATGTCTGGTCATTATCCCTAAAAGATTTTGGAGAGTCATATGTAGCTGCCCTTGACATTTCTCAGGATTCTGACAGGGTGTGGCATCGGGGTTTCATCTCTAAACTCCCCTCTTTTGGCTTCCTTCCCTCACCTTGCTCCTTGTTATCTAGCTTCTTCTCCAGCCAGTCTATCTGTGTGGTTGTTGATGGATCAGCCTCCCCCTTTTCTCCATCAACAGCAGTGTCCCTTAAGGGTCTGTGTTGTCCCCAACACTTCTTCTCCTTTTCTTCAATGACTTTCTTCCATAAGTAATCCAATATACTCATACGCTGATGACTCAACACTGCCTTCATCCACATCCTTCAATTCTGCTCCCTCTTCTCTCACTCGATCTGCATCTCGCCTTGACATAGCTTCCACAATAA
>JAYMFT010292692.1:0-10346 GCA_038088735.1 Panulirus argus | reverse complement strand
ATATATATAGGAAAGTAGAAACGAAAACGGAGTATTATTATTAAATGTTTCTTCGGGCGTATGTATTTGCGGCCCTTCGGAGCGCAAGGATCTATGAAATTCTCTCTGTATCAATAATGGAAGGCAGATTTATCTGTCGCTTCGTTACAGTAGGTTGAAGATGTACAACCACATCGCCAAAGGACTACCCGATTGTCTCGTTCCAGCGGACCGGCTGTGCGAGGGCGTTCCAGCGGACCGTGTTGTGCGAAGGACCGTGAGGAATGCGCCTCGCAGGCTGTAGTTTATCTTCCGCGCCTCTGAAGAAGTCTTACGGTTTATGACCCGACGACATTTAAATCACGCGCTGAAATATGGGTCTTTCCACGGTATTGATGCCTGGGATTTGTCGCTGGCACTTCATGAAAGTCAAGTTTTCGTCCTTAGGAACTTTAAGACTATTCCCCCCCCCCCTCTGTCTGTCTGTCTGTGTGCCTGTCTGTGTGTGTGTGTGTGTGTCTGTCTGTCTGTCTGTCTCTGTCTGTCTGTCTGTCTGTCTGTCTCTTCTTTCCCTCTCTCTCTCTCTCTCCTCGACTCCGGGCTGACCCGTGTTAACTCATGGTCAGTAGCGCTACAGAGTTGTTCTCGCCTATAGATGAGAGGGCTGTAGTCAGTCTTGCTCCAGACTTAATGATCACCTTATCATCCAGTATTGGTTGACTAATGACCTTGGTTGTTCGGTGTTCCAGATCTGCTCATATGATTAGGTGATTAACCCGTTCCGTCCGGTTTTCCATGGTCGTTCTAATCGTCCGTAATTGCCTAAAATGTTCATATGATCCACGTGTATTTTCATGGGAGTTCATTGTGATTTTTTTTTTCCAGCTTTGAACAACTGTTCATCCGGTCGGCCACTTACCCTGCTAATTATTGCACCGTTGCCATCATTGATCACCGCAGTCATCACCAATTCATCACCCAATCACCGTTCATCATCCACGCAGGGGAGGGGGGAATCACCATCATATTTCACCATTACCATAAATTTCCAATGTGTGCGTTACAGTATATCGCCACCTGGCCGTCACTGTCCCTCTGTATCCAAGTTACAGTAGACGGACATCTTCACTATCTTTTTAGTACTTTCATCACCATCATTTTCTACAGTTTCTTTGTCACGTCGCCAAATGTTACTTGTTACGACAGGTTCTTGTCTTTGTTTCCATTTTATCGTGCCATCACCACCAGTCCTCATCATCACTACCGGCCCTCATCATCACTACCAGTCCTTCCCATCACCACCGGCCCTCATCATCACTACCAGTCCTTCCCATCACCACCGGCCCTCATCATCACTACCAGTCCTCACCATCACCACCAGTTCTCACCATCACTACCAGTCCTCACCATCACCACCAGTTCTCACCATCACTACCAGTCCTCACCATCACCACCAGTCCTCACCAATCACTACCAGTCCTCACCATCACCACCGGCCCTCACCATCACTACCAGTCCTCACCATCAGCCTTCATCATCACCAATATCCCTCATCACCATCATCACTATCATCACCGTCCCCCTAGCCCGTACAGAGTGCAGCAGTAACTCTCTGGCCTTTCATTAGGCACAAGCCTTTCCACCTCAATACCGTCCAATGGATTTTTTATCATTTAATTCTTGGCCGGATGGAATGCCTTCGCTGGCCAGGATTTTACCTTATCTCTCTCGTACTAATGAATTTTTTGTTTTCATTTTTGTGGTTTTTGTGTTTATTTGTCACACACAGACACACGTACACGTAATTAGATGCGTATTATTTTTATAACTGATGCAATTAATGATTTGACATTCAGAGTGGAAAGATGAAACAATGGGAGTGCCGCAGGAATCAGTTCTGGGAACTTGTTCTTTTTTATATTTTGATATGTATTACTGACATTGCTAATGGGGCTGTGTTGTAATACATATCAAAACTCGCACACGACTGAGTTGAGGGATACAGCTGCAACAGAAGTTGAAAAGTCTGCAGCTGCTGCACGCTGTCGTATGCAGCAAAACTGATGGTCTCAGGCCAGCCGGAGGCAAGTTGATTTTTGACATCGATAAATCTGAACTTTATAATAGACACTGGGAGTCAAACGAACACACGGGTTACAGTCTTATGAATTTTGTTGCGATACTTAACGTAGATAAAGAACCTTTCTGATATTGTGGATGGGGTCCGTTTTCTCATGAGAATAGGCTAAAGGGAAAAAAAAAAGACGCAGATAGAATGATTTCTCAAGACCTAAAGCCAGGGAAGCAGTGTTTAGAAGCAGAGATTAGATAATCACTTTAGGATTAGGATTAACAGCCGTTAACTGAATGAAATTAGAATTGTATGATTGTTATAGGATGCTGGCTCTAAAGTAAAGGGCATTGAGACACATCACTGATGGCCGTACCGTCGTAATTCAAGGCTCATACCGCCCTTGCTCAAGGGTGCAAGCGACATCCTGCAAGGCCAAATATGATGTACCTGGACAAATCCTGATACATTTTCGACTCGCGCCTTTTGTTCCTCCCTTCTGAACACAGTGGAAGTAAATCCCGACTGCAATTTAGAAACTCTCTCCCCCCCCTTCCCCCCCTCACCCCGACACTAATGAGCCACCAGAGCCTGTGGAAAGTGACGAACCCGTTGTGTGTGTGTGTGTGTGTGTGTGTGAGCCTCGTATGAATAATGCAACTGTGGGACTGGATTAACGCTGGGTACTCCCAGCATCAAAATGGGAGTCTGTCAATCGTGTGTTAGAAATCCTCGTTTTAATGATAATTCTCGTAATGCCTGCGGTACGTGCGTTCTGTGCGTGTGACGGCCGCGTTACGTGGCTGGACCACACGAGGCGAGGGTCTCTGGACGTGGATGTTATGGTCTGAATCTGATGGACAGGACCACGGATAGTGGTCAGGAGGCCTGTTCATGGCTAGATACTAGAGGAGGTCTTTTTTTTTTTTTCATACATATTCAACCTTTCCCGCGTTAGCCAGGTAGCGTTAAGAACAGAGGACTGAGCCTCAGAGGGAAAGTCCTCACTTGGTCCTCTTCTCTGTTCCTTCTTTTGGAAAAGTAAAAACAGGAGGGGAGGATTTGCAGCCGCCCCCCTCCCGCTCCCTCCCCTTTTAGTCACCTTTTACGACTAAAAGTTCCAAGTTAAACCTTTTTATAAGTAGCATAATTCAGGCAAAATCCAAAGAATAGTTATGGGCCTTATGCTGTTCACTTCAGTAGACACTAGGGAACAACTTTGTAAACCTTCATGTGAATGTTATGTAGAGTTTCGAAGTTTTGACAAAGGTTAAGTAACAGGGTAAGGTGTCACTCCAGACAGAGACGGACCTACGGTCGCCGACGGACGGCGGACAGGGCGACCTTAGGTCTTTGCCAATGCAGCGCAGACTACACAGGAATGATAAGAATGCCAGCCAGCTTGGCTGTGGTGAGGATCACGTGCAGGTGAAGAAGTGGGATCGAACCGGAGACGCACTGAGTTGCAAGGCGATGATCGCTTTGTGTGACTGAGTACCATTGTCTTTATATATATATATATGTAGAGGTGTTACTTGACTCCAACTGCACGGGTTTACATTGCCGACTATTAATCCAGTGGATTGGATTCGATCCTTGGCCTGCGGGGCTAACATCGAATGGGATAAACCATCATAACGGTGACGGAGTCTAGACAACGAACAGCTGGGAACTCACAGACAGGCCGGTGAATTAACCAAGAGGTTGTGCGTCTGTAGAAATAACTCCCTGTCGTGTTGCAGTACCAGACTTCCGTGTCTGTTTCGAAGTAAAAGGTTCTTACTCTCACCCAAGGCTAAGTCCAGTTCTGAACAGAGGGAATGATTTATCAGTGAAGGGAGTTTTCCTCAACTATTCCAGCGAAGCAAAGTCACTGAATCTAGTAATGGAGGGTATGTTTGCCTTGTAGTGTACAAACTTCTCGAGAAATCGGATAGTCCAGAAAATCGCCGAAACTGTTGGTGTTTGAACAGAAACAGCAAAGTAGCATTTGAAATGTAGCTGTGTGTGTTTGTCTTTAGCTGGGAAGATGTTTTAAGCTGTTTAAACCAACATTACCGACATGATGGTTAGCGTAACAGTAAACATCCCTCTTAGCCTGGCCTAAGTGTAAACTAACATTAAGAATATTATGATGAGCGCAATCGTAAACATTCTTGGTTGCAGAGAGTCAGAGATTGCGTCGTGGTAAGGATACTTCAACGAGCATACATAGCCTAATGATACACATACTTAGCGTGTTCATAAACATCCTTAACATACTTCGTGCAGTCACAAACATACTTAGCCTTATGCAAGATACGTATACTTGATTGTAAAGATACTTAGCCTAGTCACAAAAATCACTTCGTCTCCTCACAGACGTACTTGGCTTTATCACAGACTTAGCCTTGCTCACAAACAAGCTTAGCCTCATCACAGACATACTTAACTTGGTCACGGACGTACTTAGCCTCGTACAGACATACTTACCCTCATACAGACATACTTACCCTCATCAAAGACATACTCAGCTTGATCACAGACACACCACATTTGGTAATCTCCACAAGTAGGAGAAGGAGGTACGTGCCACGGAACCAGACGTCGCATTAAGTCCAGCTTGCTGGAAGCCGTTATATGCAGCTAGTGCCTTAAATGCCTTCATTTTCTCCCGGGTTGAATGACCTGGGCGTCATCACCATTCACTTGGGGAGACTCGCAGCCTAACCTGACTGCCTGGGCGTCGGGACCAACATAATGATAAGCCGTCAGGATGGAGAAGCCCCAAGTCTCAAATCTTTACTTCATAAAGTTAGGCAACTGATGCAGTTAGTGTAACATACTCTCCCTAGGTATTCACCAATTGTTCTTGGTAAGTCTGAGACGAAAGTAAATACGTTTTTTCGGCAACATAAGAAATGGCGAACATGAATGGGAAAAAAAAAAAAAAAAAAAAAAAAATATATATATATATATATATATGTGTGTGTGTGTGTGTGTGTGTGTGTATACATGGTTCATTGTTTAATTTCAACGTTTCTCTCGTTCATATTGTAATCATACCACCAAAATGCTTTCCAATTTAATATTAATCAATATTTTTCTTTTGCAATTATTAAATTTTTCCCATGCGTTGCCATGCAACTGTGCAATGGCCTTTCCAGGCGACCCCCTTCCATGATGTCATAGTTGTACAGCGCGGCGTTCGGGTCCAGGCGTTTCCAGGCCGGAAACCCAACACAAAATCTTTATACTTTTTTCCCCCCACGACTAAACCCGAATATCAGAGGTCAAAACGGAGCGGAGTTAGCGTACGTATAGGTTATACAAAATAGATTTAACGAAATATATAGATATGAAAATCCATTTTGGTCCGCCTGTGAACATAAAAGGTCTGGAAATACGGGGCTTCCTCCTCCCCGCTGGGAACCGCATGGAAAAGTAATGGCAGTATTCAGCCCTGGCCTTCCAGCGATCATTTAGGATGAGAATTACACAGTTACTATTTTACGAGGCAGCCATGACCTATTGGGTATTTCCAGCTATCAACTCAACTTAGCAGAACGAATTAAATTCCAGGTATTTTTTCCCCCCTTTTTTTTTTTTATTCCAGAACGATTTTGAAATATAGTTTTTTTTGGGGTTCGTGATGATTGTGACTGGCCGTGAGGCTTTAGTGGTTTATGCCATAGGGAATATCCCATGAATTTTTTTGGGGGGCCTCGATCAGAAATGTGACTCCCGTGAGGCTGCCGACCCTGACGCCGCCTCCGACCCGGGCGTCGGCGCCCTCCCAAGGCTGGGTTATCCATGGAGCCAAAATGTTTACAATATTTTTACGCCATGGTTTGCTTGTACACTGGCGTGCTTCCAGTTAAGCCCCAGCCGCTGGACATACGTCAGACGTGAAGAATTCCGGTGATGATGTGTTCGTTATTTTAGTATTTTCACACATACACGCATATACGTTTGGTAGTTGAAGAAGACTTATGAATATAAATTTCTTATTTCTATTTCTTATTATTCTGTATTGTTTACATATTTTGTTTTATGTTGAAGGCTTCAGTCACAGACAAAAGTCCACATCAAGGCCGGGTCCTAATTGAAATAGAGAGAGAATTGAGAAAGGGCGACAAACAGACAGTGGAAGTATGTACAAATTTTTGAGAAAGTCAAAAACATGTCTCTTGAAATGAGCCAGGTCATAGTTATAGTTTTTGTAGCAAAACTTTCAAATGGATCACACACACACACACACACACACACACACACACACACACACACACACATATATATTGTCTGGAAAGGTAGAAAGAAATTAGAGTGTGGCACAGATACTGCCAGCATCTTTGTAAATCCAGTTAAGGAGAGCATGAAGGAAGACAAGGTAATGTAAGAGCAGAATGGACGAAGCGTTTGTTAATTAAATGAAAACCGAAAAGAATGTTAAAAGTTTTGTTTAAATCAATTGACAGGGATGAAGAAGAGGCATGGCTGAACCTAGAAGACTTGTTTAAGTAAGTTGAGAAGTCGCAGGTAAAGCCTAGAACCCGTATGGAAGCTTAGAAGTGTCAGCTAAAACGCAGAACCCTTGTTTAAGTAAGCTCAAACGGGCAAGCTAAAACCTGGAACCCCTGGGGAAGCACATCAACTGGTTCCAACATAATAACTTCAGAACGCTTGTTGAGTAAGGTAACCTGGCGAACCTACAACCTGCGTCTAAGTTAGTAATGACAGGGACGGTGGGTAACCTGAGTTCCAACCCCATGTTGATTGTGGAAGCGATAAGGAACCTTTGTCCACTAATTAGTAAGAAGCAGGTGTAATTAAAGAGGTGAGCAGGTGTATCTTTCGTGTGTGTGTGTGTGTCTTTGGTGTAGGTGTTGTATACCAGCTGTAGTCAACACGTGTAGGAGTCACGAACTAAGATGATAAATAGGATGTGTATTATCCAGGCAAATACTGTACAATGCATTTTCAGGCCCTCGGCTGTTTAAATACGTCGTGCAGTTTGATAAGTGTGAGTGATGAGTACATTTTCATGATACACACGATTTACCTAATGGCCAGTAACGTTGAACACTGGCTATTTTTACTGGGAAAGATGCATTAGAAATACAGTCTTTCTTGTATAGTGCATTATATTACTAACAAACGCTGGATTCATACGGCATCTGGATTTATAACTCGTTCTATTTTGTGCATTCATGGATGTATTGAATAATACAGAAGTGCTACTGCTATATATATATATATATATATATATATATATATATATATATATATATATATATATATATATATATTCTTGGAAACGATTGGAAAGACAGGCGCCTCCTGAAGCCACCTTTAGTCTCCTTTCCTTCTGGTAGGTGGTTGAAATATTATATCCTATACCCGTGTGTGCAATGATTATAACAAAGATAATAATCATGTTGAGAATAATAATGGTAATGCTATTAGTATTTAGTTATTGACCCATCATTAAGAGAGGGGGTGCTTCTTTGTGCAAAGGTCAACTGACCTGGGTAGGTTATATGAAGCAATGGGACTCGCGTCTCCAAGGGCACACAGCATGCCTTAAAGGCGGTCCTAGGACTGGATCAAGGTTCTCCCATCAATATGAATACAATAAGAAGTTTATATCCCTTTTCTAAAGGACGGATTCGCTCTCGGAAGGGTGTCTGTCTAGGTCCTTGTATCCAGTTAGGTTCGAATATGTTTGAAATGCAGCGTCTCTTTTTTTTTCGGAGCCAGAAGGACGGATTTATTGCAACCATAGCAGCGGTGAGCTACAGTGATTTGTCCGTTATGGATGGAAGGGAGACATTTGTTCGGGAAGTTCTGGTCGTCAGCCATCGGCCAGAGTAGTCGATAGCCCATTCTGAGGCGCGAGGCAGCAATATTTACAAGTTGTGGGTGTGTAATTCTCTCTGTATATTCGTACGGGTGGCTCGAGACGTACAGATGACTGGTAAAACGGGCTAACCGCTGGAGTTTCCGTTGCCAAGGCGTTTGAAACCTCGATGCCTCTCGTGCCTCAGGGTGAAGCCTTCATGAACAAAAGAACGATGGCCCAGATTGCACGCATACAGCCTCTAACTCTCATTACCAATGTATTGAAGCCAGAGCCTGCCATCCCCAGCCAAGCCCCAGAGTCCGCCACGTGGTTTATCTTGACCGCTTTATATGCCCTGGCTCAGCCCACTTGACATCACGTTATCCCCCATATGTCACATCGATCCATTTCATTCCATCCACAGCACAGTTTTTATTTTTCTTTTCTGAATGTTCGAAGCTCATACTGAAAAGCCTCTTTTACTCCATTCTCGCGTGATCTTCTAGATTTTCCAATCTCCTCTGTTCTCATCACTTCTGACACGCAGATCCTCGCTCATTTCAGCATACCTAGGTCAGTCCTGTCAATCAGACTCCATTGACAACCATAGCGCTCTCACGTTCTATCATTCCCAACATGATCAGCCCTTCGAACACCACATATCGTCCTCAGTCACCTTCATGTCCAACGCTTCGAACCTAATACTCCTTTTAAGCGTTCAGGACTCGAATCCAAACAACACTGGGGGACTACTGTGCTTTTAAACATGACTATCTTTGCCCTTACAGACACTGGCCTCTCCTTTCTGCAGTCCCTTTCATGCATCCAAAACCTTCCGTCACCCATTCTTGCTCCCTATGACTCACCTCAGCCGTCACTATTTGGTCTCTTTGTTTTTCTCACTTTATTCACCTTCTTCCAAGATATTTCTTATTCACTCCATTTTTTTTTTTCCTCAGTACTTTTCTTCTGACTTTCTGCCGCTTTCTCCTGTACTCCTCCGTGTTACTCGCACTCCTTCCCTGCAGATACCGTCCACAAACGTCCCCTTTCTCCCTCACTGGAGACTTAAGTTCTTCATTGCGCCACTTTCTTTGTTTCCCGCAAGCACATTTTATTTGCACTCCTCTGGCGTGTTTTATACTGTTTTACTCTTGCAGTTTTTCATTGTTTTCCTCTGCTTTCTTTTTTCTTCACTCTTGGACATTTTTTTCTTTTCCTAAAATTCTCATATTTTTTTCTGCGAGCTTATCTTTTCAGGTTTACTAAAATGTTTTTTTTTCTCTTTTTTCTCAGGTAAGTCCGGTCTGCCACAGTTAAGAATACAGACATTGATAAGATTATGGATGAACTTCACCTTCAACGGAGACCTTGGTAAGTTTGATGCTTTGGCTGACGTAGAGTTGTGGGGGGTAGAAGACCTCCCAAACCATCGTAAGGTATACGTAAGGTCAGGTAAGTTCCCAGACCCAGCTGTGGGGGTAGAAGACCTCCCAAACCATCGTAAGATATACGTAAGGTAAGGTAAGGTCCCAGACCCAGCTGTGGGGGGCAGAAGACCTCCCAAACCATCGTAAGGTATACGTAAGGTAAGGTAAGGTCCCAGACCCAGCTGTGGGGTGTAGAAGACCTCCCAAACCATCGTAAGGTATACGTAAGGTAAGGTAAGGTCCCAGACCCAGCTGTGGGGGTTAGAAGACCTCCCAAACCATCGTATGGTATACGTAAGGTCAGGTAAGTTCCCAGACCCAGCTGTGGGGGTAGAAGACCTCCCAAACCATCGTAAGGTATACGTAAGGTAAGGTAAGGTCTTAGACCCAGCTGTGAGGGGTGGAAGACCTCCCAAACCATCGTAAGGTATACGTTAGGTAAGGTAAGGTCCCACACCCAGTTATGAGAGGTTGAGAACTTCCGAAATCATCGTGAGGCATATCACTTCCTTTCACCCATCCCTTTCTGTCCACTGCGCTGTTGTTTCCAGGTATTATTTTGGCCGTTGCTCTCATGAGTTTTCTACGCGTGTCCCCCTCCCAGTGAACTGGACCCGGGGCACGTGTCTGGCTGGTGCATCCCGTAGTTTGTGTGCGGGGACCAGACACACGAGGACGGACCGTTACGGCACCTAATTCAGTTCCATTTATGCCAAAGCTTTGGGATTCCCTTCCGTCTATTGTTTGTGCCTTTTCCCGTAACACTTACACCTTTAAGTCAAGCCACCAGACACCTAAGGAGGTGAGATTTAAACCTCACTGCATTCGTCTTTTCTCATACGCATCGCCGTGCCTTTCGTCTGAGATAGCTGTGATTAAGAAGGGACAGAGAAGGGGGCCAAGTGAGGATTTTCCCTTTAAGGCTCAGTCCTCTGTTCTTGACGCTACCTCGCCAACGCAGGAAATGGCGAATATATATATATATATATATATATATATATATATATATATATATATATATATATATATTATTTATTTTTATATT
>JAYMFT010292681.1:0-10346 GCA_038088735.1 Panulirus argus | reverse complement strand
CAGTGATTAGTTCCGTTGTGGACAGTGATGAGTTCCGTTGTGGACAGTGATGAGTTCCGTTGTGGACAGTGATGAGTCCTGTTGAGGACAGTGATGAGTTCTGTTGTGGACAGTGATGAGTCCTGTTGTGGACAGTGATGAGTTCCGTTGTGGACAGTGATGAGCCCTGTTGTGGACAGTGATGAGTTCTGTTGTGGACAGTGATTAGTTCCGTTGTGGACAGTGATGAGTTCCGTTGTGGACAGTGATGAGTTCCGTTGTGGACAGTGATGAGTTCCGTTGTGGACAGTGATGAGTTCTGTTGTGGACAGTGATGAGTTCCGTTGTGGACAGTGATGAGTCCCGTTGTGGACAGTGATGCGTTCTGTTGTGGACAGTGGTGAGTCCTGTTGAAGACAGTGATGATTTCCGTTGTGGACACTGATGAGTCCTGTTGTGGATAGTGATGAGTTTGTTGTGGATAGTGATGAGTCCTGTTGTGGACAGTGATGAGTCCTGTTGTGGACAGTGATGAGCTCTGTTGCAAGAAGCGGCTGACTATTGAGGCAGGCAGCAGGGAGACATGTCCACCCAAAGTGTCCCACAAATTTCACTTTAGATGTAATCTAAATATCTATAATTATACTAGTTACTGAAAATGTGATTCCCGGGCGTAAGATTATATGTGACATTCCCTGTAAAGCAATTACAGTGTCCGGTTACAACTGTTGCGCTGAAGCTTTTGAAGATGACAGTGCGACCCTTGGGGTGGATGGCCTTGACCTTTGACTCGACCCTTCAGGATCAGGTTATATATATATATATATATATATATATATATATATATATATGAGCCATGCGTGTATGTCAGTATGTACTCTTGCTACAGCCTGCAGCAGCAGGAGGCCACCAATCACCGAGGCGGATCTGGTCGTATATTCTGGATCACGAGCAGTTAAGGCGTTATCCATCCTGCCCTACAGCTCGATAGCCAGCCCCTTTCACTATAGGATACGGCCCGGTGCAGGGTACGAGCCGGTACCTCAGGGTGCAACACGGTGTAAGGTACAGCGCCAAGTGGACGCTACGCTTAGATGTAAATTTAACTCGCGTTAAAAATATGTTCTGAAATTACCCAGTGGATTTGTTATGGGTAAAGGAGTGTGAGCGAGAGAGACATTTGGGTCCATGTTTGTTTAGTATGCTAATTGGAAACTCTCTCTCTCTCTCTCTTCCTCTCTATGTATGTATGTATGTATGTATATATGTATCTATCTATCTCTGTACGTAATTGCTTGGCTGCAATCACCTCGGTGTACAGTGGGAGGAAGAAGCTCCTCACTTCAGGGGACCTCATCTTGTCCATCTTTTTTACCATCTTGCGATTTTTTCGTTTCTTATTTATGTCTGTATTAATTGTTCCTTTATCAAGCATCTGCCAGTCATTAAGACCTTTCTGTTGACTGGCTTTATGATCCTGGCGTCACACCTTCGTCAGCTCTACTGACGGAAGTAACAGCTCCAGGACATGTTCTATGACGGACATTTCCTCCTGTGAATTTCTTCGCTACAATTCTCAGTAATTTCCCAAGATATGAATACGTGGCTATGCAAATATAGTTCTCATGTCGGCCGACTTACAGATCAGGTGTGTCATTAACACCGTCACCTAGCGAGGACAGGAGACGCAAGCGCTACTGTGCTTCACGGTTCAAACTCAGGTTAGCCTTAAAGAAACGCCAACAGCAGTAGACCACCGGGCCCTTGCGACGAGACCAGCAATCACTACTGATACAGTAATATGAAACAACTCTGCATAACAGAGTTCCTCGATAACAAAAGCATGTTCTTCTGGAATGTTCTTCGATTTCTAGATATCGTTACTACAGCCTGCCGGCACCGGCCGGGCAGGAGGACCTGGTCACCACACTGGGCAAGGAGAGCATCGCTCCTGGCGGAGGGTCACGTTGAAGTATCCTGCAGCCGCACTCCAGCCAAATCCATTCAGGAGCGAGCGGGCCGCGTCGCTGCACCAGCGGGGGTACGTTTCCCTTCAGTGAATGTTTCCATCACGAGGGAAGAATAGATACTGATGTCCTCTGGTCATTTACGCGTTATATTGAAAGCAATACCTGCACACCATCAGACCGTGAGACTTGCGTTCCCCCAACAGTTACGACAATTGTCAGATATATACAATTGCGTCATTCCTGACGTGCAATTTACGGAGATCATTCCTTGCAGTAACTACGGCAGTAATCATCGCCATCCTGCCACGCGGGCGTCCCTGGCAACGTCTACTGTAGGGGGGGGGGGACAGATCCCCTGGGGCTTCAGGACTGCCAGTATGCAGCGATCTTCCTGCGTCTTGACAGGACTTGCGTTCCTTAGCGCCACCGTCAGGAGGAAAGAGTATCTTTTCCTCCTCCCACTTTATCGCTGGAGATCCTTCACTCCATCCTGGCATACACGCCGCTTCAAGTGGAAGAAGGAATGACGACGACGCCATTAAATCTATCAACCATGTCGGTCGGTTTAGAGGCGCGGGTTATAATGGCCTCCCCGGTGGTGGCGGCGGTGTGGGCCAGGATCAGTCCGCCAGACGCAATATGGACATCGATTGGCTCGACGACCACGCTTCAGGGGTCGTCAGCACTGGAGCAGCTGGTTGGGGCGCGGATCCCACCCAGAACCTCAGCCTCGAACGCCATCATGGGGCGCCCTGCCGGTGGCTGCCACTCCCTTCCAGCACGCAGCAACTCGCTGGCAGGGTAACGAGCCAGCAACGTGAAGCCAAGATGACTCAGAGCGGTCACGACTACTGATGTGTTCAGTCGGGTTGATGTTCACTTCCCCTGGAGCTCTGGTACTGATGTCTTAGCCTCTTCAGCCCTGCGCTACGACCCTGGAACACTGGAACACGACCGGACGACTCCAACACGACCGGACGACTCTTGAACGCGACCGGACGACTCTTCAGCATAATGAAATGACTCCAGTACGATAGTATTACATCAACCACGAAGGGCCGACCCTTAAGCACAAATGAACGACCTTCTAATGCGACGAGACGAATCTGAAGTACGGTAGAACGACTCCAACACGACAGTATAACCCTTGAATGCGATCGAACGACTCCTCAGCGATATGGAACAACCCTTAAGCTGATGTGAACTTAGGCCAAGCTCTTAAAGGTCAGGTCGAAGACCAAGCCATCGTGCGCAAGGGTCGCACAACCACACTCAGTGGTCTTTCAGTCGTGCTGAAACGGTTCACAAAGAGTTCTCATTAAAGGCACTTCTGGTCAGGGATTAGAATAGTACCGCCCACACGGTGTAAAATGGCCCACACACGTACTGCTGCCCATAGAGTGCAGCACGGCCCACACGGTATAGTACGGCACACACTGTGTAATATGGTGCATACAGTGTACTACGGCCCTTACTGTGCGGTATGGTCCACACAGTGTAGTACATCCCACACTGTGTAATATGGCCCACATGATGCAATACGGCCCACACTGTGTAATATGGCCCAAATGGTGTAGTACGGCCCACACAGTGCAATATGGTCCACATGGTGCAGTTCAGCGCACACAGTGTAGCACGGTCCACACAGTGCAATCTGGTCCTCACAGTCTGATATACAAAGAAGTATCAAATGTTGAGGCAAGAAAAGTGGACAACATTCCACACCTGTCATCAGTAAGGGCTACACCCTCAGAGTGTCATCCGCTGTTGTGAATCACCGAAGTGAAAGTTCATAAGGAAGACGTCTGTTCCTGGCCCGCCAAGCACGGCGGCTGTCTTATCATCCGCTAGTTTTCTGACCTTTACAAACGAGTCTAACGAGTCTAAACGCACGGATGATGATGTTGGCTTTACGTATAGGTGGACCAGCTAGGCCTCTATACATAAACCAGGTTATTAGTGCCACGGATTACCATGTTCTGTCCAGAGGATGAGACTTGGGTTGGTGGGAATATCCCGGCGTTCAATAGTGGTTCAGGCCAGGTTCCCGAGGACACCCAGAGCTTCAGAGTGGACACAGACCAGTCCAATACTCGTCATGGTATGGAGATGTGTGTGTGTGTGTGTGTACCAGCCCCTAAACCTGCAACCCACGCATCATCATCAACCGATGAAGCACTTTACGAGAGCCACTGACGCCGGGAAGCAGCAGCGAGCCAGAGTGCACCTTGCGAAAGCATTCTGACCACATCATCATCCAACGGTACGTAACACAGGAGACCCTAATGATTACTTCAATATCGTAACACACGTGGAACTGAATTCAGTAGCTTAGGGAATCCTGGCCTCTTAACCTCTCTCTCTCTCTCTCTCTCTCTCTCCTGCCTGCCGCTCCTTGACCTACCAATAAGGTATCCAGTCGATAGATGCGGCCACAGGCCAGCTTAAGCGAGGACATGACGGCCGTCGATGGAGACGCAGCGGCAGGCGAGCTCGAGGCCCTGATGGCAGGGTGGACGCCTACAAGCTCAAAGTCACACACGACACCGACAGATCCCAGCGGACCTGGTCAAAGATGGCAGAGCAATGTGTCCACTCCCATGCCTCATCACGAAACGTGTCTCAAATAAGTCATTAATTCTGCTTAAGTCACTTGAACCCTTCCCACTGCTCCCTGCGGAGCTCCCAGACCCCAACATGGCCTGGGGACTGAAGCCTTCCCAGTGCTCCCTAGTCATCACCATAACGCTGAAGATGCCACCTTACCAGCAACCGTCTGATGGCTCATGTCTTGCTCCTGGACGCTTTACCCGACAGACAGACATCCGCTGGTCAGAACCTGGAGCTGGAACCATCCATCACAGAACCTGGAAAGAAAAGATCAAAGGAGAAATGTGATTATTAGAAAATATAAAGACACTATCAATCATATAAACAGAAAACGGAATAAACGGAGACAAGATGATCGGACGTTTACGAAATAATCAACCAGACAAGAACAAAACGCATTCAGATGAATCTAGATATGGAATCTAAATCTGCTCTTGAGAAAGTAAATCTGCACAGCAAGAAAAGACATACACGTCTCACAGGAGGAGGAGGACAGAAAGCCTTATTCACTACACTAACTGGGGGATCTTAATCCACCTCATAAGAGCGACAGAACAATGAGCGCCAGTTAATTCTGATGGAGTTAAAGTCTTATTGAATGATATCTTAGAGACGGTGAGGAGGAACACAAGAGGGAAATTAGAAAGAGATATTATGACAGATGTTGTGACATGCAGACATGATATAATACTGCAATGAACAGCTGTCAGTAACTATCATAACACTATATGAGAAATTAGTTGTTATTAAAAGGGACAGATGTTAATAAGACCATACAATCCACGTGATTAACGACTTTGCAAATGGTGGGATCTTGGTGTTTCAACAGATATCTGTAACTCAGAGATTTCTTCTGAAAAAAACTGTTGCAAATAGATGACAGAATTGAACAAAGGCAGAAAATGATCACATAGTATAAACTGCAGAGTAGATCACTGTGCAAGGTCAAGGATATGTAATCATATCTTTCGACAGAAGTATTTAATCTCAAACTGGCGTCAGAGATAAAAATAATGTATGGAAAGACGGAATGAAATATTCTAGATGATCTCTTTATATAATCGAAAATCCTCAACAACCTCCATGAACATATAGGTCATGAAAGAATGATTCCAGTAACAACACAGACGAACAATACTTATGTACAATGATTTGCCAGAACCTCATGGGAGAGTCAGCAGTGTAGACAAAGCAAAAGGTAAGCCCATGAAATGGTCGCTCATCAGTCCACACCAGACTCCCGCCCGACGTTACTCAATACAGATAACAAACATCACAAGCTGGACGATCCATCTGAGACCAGTGGGAACGTCTCCTCCAGCTGTCACTTAGCTGCAGATCAGCAACAGTATTAGGAAAGTTAGAACATTTGCCAAAGGATGGAAAATAAAAGCCCAAGATTTTCAAGTGGTGTGTGAGTTGTACCACTTGCTGCCACTGACCACGTTCACTGTATGTGTGCGCTGAATTCGAAGAGAGATATGTGGGTTGCTCACTGAACCCTAGCTCTGAACTCTGTTTCGACAGTACTTTCGATACAAATTCTCATTTTCTATCATTGATGCCAAAAAAAAATTTGACATCCAAAGTGAATTCAAGATTGACTGTTCCTGTTGCTTTGATATGTTCATTGCTCATATGACAGTTTAACTCTTCTGTTACATGAGGACATTTCTCATCATTAAGGACGAAATGAATATACCGGATCTATATCACACTGTCATACACGCCATTAATTTATAGGACCTATATTTCATTATCATACAAACCATTTAGTGTATAGGATCTATAGTAGGCTATCATATAAACCATTTAGTCAAAGGGATCAAATTTTAGTGAACAGTGAAATCGCGATATGACTGTAACCAGGAGCTTTTGTTCATTGTTTCGTATGCAACTCGACCCTTGAAGGCTTCATTTTCTGTTCCTTGCAAATTGATTTACTTGCCAAATTGGTTTAGTTCCGACCTATTGGATTCCGGTTCGGCTCTGTATGAAACACTAACACAATCCTATCCTATGATACCGATCCCAGTGAACCTGTGTGCCGGTGTCACCCGCCACGGACCGACGCCCACAGCTCACAATACTCTCAGAGATCCAACATATTTCAAACAGTTCGTCGTTCATTCTTTAAAAAGAGCAATTTCCCTTCTCGTCAGTGAGCCACGTCAGGGGTCGGAAAGTTTACATCATCCGAATCAGGTGGCGTGCCTCGGCCATGCTCGGCCTCAACTGGTTACAACGGGCAAGTTTACCCCGCGTCTGAGAGTCAACAGAAGTTAGTACCGGGTCTTACGGATATTTTCCTAACGTCTGAGAAGTTTGGGTTCTGGTCCATTAAATGGTTCAAAAACAGCTCGGATGTCAGAGATGAAACAGGTGAAGCAGTACGTGCTATTGGCTGTGATTCAGGGGATTCAGCGATGAGGAATGAAGCAGCTTCGAAACATGACTCAAGGGGAATTACATGGAAATCGTGGCTGGTTGATACAAATGGTTCATCTCGTGAAACTTTTGACACAGGAGCTTCAGACAACGACTGGTCTGAAGCTGATTGCTTTCTACAGCTCATCAGCTGCTGTAGCTGATGCAGGTCGTCCTAAATAGGAACACCTGAAGTTCAATCAGCCAGTCCGGCAGGCTGTGAGGCTGAAGCATAGTCAAAGTTCTCTATGTCTCAGCACTAACGCGGTAAATCGCCTTTACTTATCACTTCATTTAAGTCGTTTTACAGCTTCAAATTGCGAATCCTGACTATCTAATTCACGTTCCTTCGGGACTTTTCAGTGAACTAAAACTAATTCTTGCGAACCTGAAGGTTGAGTCTTGTTTTCTATAAGAAGTGTTCTTGATCCATGATAAACCTCGCAATATCTTCTAAAGTTCCGACTGTTTGAAATGCGTACACATTACTATCATCCCAGAATCTGTCGCATGATTTGATAACTGGCAAAGTCCCCAAAGGTTAGGTCAGCTACTGTAATGTTGTGCCAGTAAATTGTCTCCAGATGCTATCAAAGTTCCCTAACATGTAAATGTTCTTGATATCTGTGTTATTTGTATAATTCATCTTCTCAAAGTATTTCCCCGAGTTACGAAACAGATTCTAATACCTTCTTCGCTAACTTGATCTTTTAGGTATCCTATACCTCTTGGTGTTTACCCATGTGAGGCACCGTCATCTTGTCTTGCTTCAGATGGAATAATTTCAAGTCAGAGCCTCTCAAGACAGCGTTCCAGTCCATTCGCGCAGCCCTGGCTTGGGTTTCATAATGTCCCGTAGCCACCAGGGCAATCGAACGCCGCGGCGAGGCGCCTCACCAGATCCACAAGCTAATCTGGAGTTATTAACGAAGCAACGCCATCTGAGCAATCTTGGTCGTCCCTGACTCAATACAACAAGTCACTGTAATGATTCCAAATTACCAAGAGGACGCTTACCCATGAAAGACTGAATCTGAACTCGTAAACAGAAACTGACCTGAAAGTTCGGAACTTCGGAACTGCTAACCACTATCTAACCGAAACGACTTGAAGGAGTTCGAATCTCATATTCATGAACCACTGTCTTTATCCCGCGATACTTCGTGTACCTGTGCACAGATTTTCCTTGGGCTGTGAAATGGGCCCCACCCTCACATCCCTTAACAGAAAAACAAAAGTTACTATGATTAGGTATTGGACTGCTATCCCGTCCTCTTGATGACTGAAGACACTGGAACCAACACTGACTCGAACTGGTGTTTTACTCTGAAAGACCAAGGACGAAGGAGTCTGGGAAATATCCATCGGTCAGGCCTCACATTGGTTGCCTTGCTTTCCTGACGTTGTAATATATCAATTGCTAGCGAGATTTCCTGTCATTCGCCATATTTCGATGAAATAACTAAAAGTGGGGCTACCGTGATCATTAGGAAAATTGTGTCACACTCAGGCTTACCAACTCTACCGAAACGACACGAGACGTGATGGTCATTTCGATATTCATGGGACTCACTGGGAATGTGCTTTACTTTACTGTGCGTATACGCGAATTTAGCTTCAGGAGACGTAACCCTGCTTCATATCACTCAACCAGAAAAGACTGCGCACATAATACGTTTCAGACAGAACCATTTACTAATGGGAAAACTTAAGAGTAATTGTTTGGCTATGTTAACATGAGAACAATGGAATCGCGCTCGATATCCACGCCCAGAGAGACAGACATAACAAAACAATAATTTCAAGGGGCTAATTGTTACCTTTCCACGGTTGTACACTTTCAAGGAGATTGTTGGATATTGACAGGAACCTAAGGAACGGCAGAATCTTTAGGACGTAGCTACAGATACAACACAGCACTAAGACCTTACCATATAAACAGGACCAGGACACTACCATACAAAGCAGCAAGAGATCTCTACAGTTTCATTCACTGTTTCAGTTTGTGGTGAAACGGAACTCGAATCTTACCATTATTTGCTTTATAGTATGTTCCACCAACTAAATGTGTACAGTGCAAACAAAGTAGTTTCACCCTGAAACTTAGAAGTGTTTCAATAATTCCCTTACATTATAGAAGACTAGAAATGCATACAAGTCCTAATTTGTTATATGTTAATCTTTGTCCCGCAAAACTGTTTATACATTAAACCTGCTTTATAAATCTAATAGGTTTTATGTGTTTTAATGAAAGTTTAGTAAATCAAATGTTGTTTTTCATCACCTTTATTTCGTGAGAAATCTTGTTTTATTGTAGTTATGATTATTATCATGATGATTATGATTAAGATCATGATTATGGTTGTTAAAAGAATTATTTTCTAGAATGCTCCCGCAATAAACAGTATCAAAATTAAGATACGTCCATCATCATTATCATTATTATTACTATTCTACTTTCTTATTTTATTTATTATACTTGATCGCTGTTTCCCGCGTCAGCGAGGTAGCGCCAGGAAACACACGAAGAAAGACCCATCCACTCATATGCACACATATATACATAAACGCACATATATGCACAATACATACATATACATACCAACAAATACATATATAAATACATGCACATACACATATACACACGTACATATTCATACTTGCTCCCCTCCATCCATTTCTGACGCCACCCCGCCCCACAGGAAATAGCATCGCTACCCCTTGCGTGAGCGAGGTAGCGCAAGGAAACAGACGAAAAAGGCCACATTCGCTCACACTCAGTCACTAGCTGTCATGCGTAATGCACCGAAACCACAGCTCTCTATCCAAATCCAGGCACCACAGATCTTTCCATAGTTTACCTCAAACACTTCACATGCCCTGGTTCAGTCCACTGACAGCACGTCGACCCCAGTATACGACATCGTTCCATTTCACTCTATTCCGTGCACGCCTTTCACCCTCCTGCATGTTTATGTTCCAACCACTCAAGATCCCTTTCACTCCATCCTTCCACCTCCAATTTGATCTCTCGCTTCTCCTTGTTCCCTCACCTCTCACAAATATATCCTCTTTGTCAAACTTTCCTCACTCATTCGTTCATAAGTCCAATCCATTTCAACACACCCTTTTCTGCTCTCTCAACCAAACTTTTTTTATTATCACATCTCTTACCCTTACATTACTTACTCGATCAAACCATCTCCCACCACATATTGTCCTTAAACATTTCATTTCCAAAACATCCACCCTACTCCGTACAACTTTATCTACAGCCCATGCTTTGCAACCATATAATATTGTTGGAACTACTATTCCTTCAAACATACCCATTTTTGCTCTTCGAGATAATGTTCTCTC
>JAYMFT010292670.1:0-10346 GCA_038088735.1 Panulirus argus | reverse complement strand
TATATATATATATATATATATATATATATATATATATATATATATATATATATATATATATATTATACACACACACATACATCTACATATATGCACATGTACATATTCATACTTGCTTGCCTTCATCCATTTGTGGCACCATCCTGCCCCATTGGAAGCAGCATTGCCACTCCCTGCATCAGCGTGGTAGTGCCAGGAAACATACAAAACATCTTGGTTACATCCACACACATTCAGACACTCCAGTCTGAACCCTTGAGGAGGATGAGCACTCCATGCTTGACTCCTTCTGTTTCTTCATTTAGAAATTGAAATAAAAGAAGGGGAGGGTTTCCAGACCCCTGCTCCTTCCCCTTTTAGTCACCTTCTGTGACATGCGGGGAATACATGAGAAATATTCTTTCTCCTCTATCCCCATGGAAATTATTATAATATAGTATGAATATATATATATATGTTTTATATTTCATCATCATTTCCTGTGTTTGTGAGATAGAGATGTATAAATAACCAGATAATTGTATGTTTATAAGTTTATAATCTAGTGAAGGTAATTGTATAGAGGAAAATGTATGCAGAAAACAGTTCACCTTAAATTGAAGTGAGTGAACAGTTACTTCCTCTGTGTAAGCTTCGCCATCCCATATGATATAAGAATCCTACATCCTTCACTGTACCAAATTTGGCATCATCATATTGGTGTCTCCATTTTTGTCATTCATTTTTCTATTACAATGTCACAGTGGAAACCAGTATGCATGAGTGTTAATGTGGATTAGACTGGCTTTCTTTTATTAAAGAATTGAAACCAGGACATTGATTTGCAAGGAAGAGCAAACTTTTCCAGGGTTCATGGCAGGCAAAGATTGCTTGACACTTTCCCTGGTAGGGAATGCTAAGGGAGATTTTAAGCTGACTGTATTGCCATTGATTCGGCAAGTGTTCGGTCAGATAATTCTGCAATTGACAAGGAAAACCCCAGTGCCTTTCCTTCCCCATTCTTATCCAACAGCACCTCAAGCCCTCATCTTCCTATTTTTGAATATGTTTCCAATTGTATCATGTACAGTACCTCTGATATGGCAGAAGGTGCTGAATCAGAAAATTCAGAGGGTGGCATAGGCCTCCTGGTAATCATCACTCCCCATCCCACTCCAGCAGCACCTAAATCCTTCATCACCACCTTTTTTGGTAAGTTTTCTTTAAATGTCATCTAAATTACATCATGGTACACTGTGGTATATTGATGATAACTGAACCTGCTTTAGATGTGGTCCATCTATAAGTGCTAGAATGGAACAGTTGTTTAGCTTGAAACAAATCCCCCATATGACAGGTTTCAATTGCTTGACTAAAGATAATTCAAATTACAACACATCTTCCAGGAATGTAACTTTGTTGCAAGTCAAAAGTAGAGGTGTACAGGGATTTTGCTTTTAACAGTCAACTTAAGATGGACTTGCCTATTGTTTTAAGTGTGGGGTAGTGATGTGATAAAAACAAAATATGTTTTATGGTCTTTTTTTTTCAAAAGATGAAACATTCTGTATAGACAGTCTGTCAAGCAAAAATGCACTTGGTAATTCATTTTTTTTGTTCAAAACTTTGTGGAAACATGAACATTTATACCCAGTTAAGTGAAATAAAGAAGAAGAATGTAATATCCTGTGTTTTCTAAAGGAAAAATGCTGTACCACAGCTTGTGCTCATTTTCTTTTACAATTAGAAAATAATACATTTTCATTCATGTATGGCAGGGCATCCCTCTAGTATGAAGTACATGTTTGTTTACAACAGAATGCCCCAATTTAATAAGTTATGGTACTTTTCTTGTATAATTAACTTGCTCTTTAGTGCACATTGTGTATTGCTGAAAACTTGTTGAGAATATGGTTCTAACTTTATTGCTTTTTCAGTTTCCTAACCTTCTAATCCTTGCTTTCTTTTGTTCAGGATTTATTCAGGCTGATTAGGTGATGAAGATCACACAGATTAATGTAACCAGTTTTCCTTCCTGTAGATATCACTTATAATCCCAAAGAATCTTACAATATCCTCTCCAGTATCAAATTGTAATGTCTTTAGCCTATAATTATTCCTATACAATAATGATTTTTGTGTTTTTCCATCACCAATCAAGCTGTTCACTACAGAATTTCTAGTTTTGTCACGTTTAATTGATGTGTCATTAATTAGGCAAACAGAAATTATATCTTTAAAACAGCATCATCTTACCATTGCACTATTCTCAGAATGTTCATGCAAGTACCATATGATTGCTGTGTTGAATATATTGGTATTGATGGTTTAAAACATTACTCTTATAAGAAAACTTAATCATTTGAGTTGAATGTAAGATGTGGGTCATGGGGGGGGTTGGAACTATCGGTTTGGATAACAAATCCACAATTATTTTCTTGGCTTAATCTAGGCCAGAAGATAAGTTTTAGCACACTATATGCTTCAAAGCATTATATAGTATTTAGATATGTGCATTCTTAGATTATTTCTGCTGCTAGTTGCACCAGGAATGAAAAGTCACCTTCAGCAAGGCTATATCATTGTCATTGGATGAAATGGAGCACAATTTCTTTGAAGATCGCTTTCCAAAGGAGCCCATCATTTCCCTGTCATTCATATGATTAAAGGAGTAGCCTGTTTATTGATTAGAGAGATGAAGTGTTTACTCTGTAATAATTAATGGTTTATATCCTGACCTTCATTCCACTGTTGTCCCAAGTCGTGTTGTGCTTCACATTGGTATTCTAAGTTGTATTGTATAATGCTGCTGCATCCTGTTTCTTTACATTTATGTTTCCCCCACAGCTACTTCTCATTTATCCTGCTACTTATCTAGATTACATGTTCAGAGTACTGTGACAGTGTTCATCTGTCTTAACCATATTATTAAAGATAATCCCTTCTATTTCCAGACTATGGCCACTGAAGGGACCTGTCACAGCTTAGCATGTGGAAGTGAGCCCAGTATGTATCATTCAAAATTTTTTCTGGGTTGATGTAGACAAGAATTAGCACCTTGTGAAAATATTGTAGTGTAGTGTACAAGATTTCTAATTTTTACATATGGTGCCTTGCAACAACTTCTGTATTTAGCATATTCAAAAATAGTGAAGAGGAGTCTGTATCTCAAGAAGAATCTGTAATGCATCCCATAATTAGTAAAGCAGTGACATATTTCTGAAGGTCTTCATCTCAACATACAGAACAGGAAGGATACTGAAAATAAAACATTAGGAGTGTGTAAAATATATGAAATCATTTAACAATAGAGAAACTAATGCTAGTTGGTATTCAACAAAGTAGTGACAATAAAAATGCATTGCAGTACAAGTTCCTTTGAATGTAGTAAATGTGGGTTAACATTTCCAAAAATGTGGATTTTAAACAAACACGTGTGGGAACACACCAAACGTAGACCATATAAGTGTGATAAATGTGGGAGATCATACGTAAAGAAAGCACAGCTGATGTACCATGTTAGAGTTCATAATGAAGCATATAAGTGTGAAGAGTGTGGAAAAACATTCTTCAACAGATCATTTTATTTACAGCACATGATGAACCATAAAAGTGATAAAACTTATCAGTGTAAAATCTGTGGACTTGGATATGCTTCACTTACTTCTCGATCAAATCATGTCCTGAAAATACATGGTGTTGAAAAGGGATACAAATTTAAGGCATTTGTTAGACCAAGCATAGACTCAGTTCATGACGTAGATAAGACTGAGTTGTACACTTGGGTCATGGATGGCATATCCTCTTCAGAGGAAAAGAATGTTTGTGAACTTGTAAAAGAAGAAAATATACAGTGAGAATGGAACTTTTAAGGGAAATGAATTAAAAAATACCAAAGAAATCTATGAATAAAGAAATAAAAGTAAAAAGTATTATGGAGAATCATGTAAAGAAAAAATTCCACCAATCTGATTACTGAAGTTCACAATATGTTTATAATATATATGCAAATTATTGAGTATATAAAACTTCCTTTTATTTGTTCATGGTGCATTCATTGGCTGCATTGACGTGATGACAGTATAGCTGAAGTAAAGAAGTGTGAATAGACACTGCATAACAGATTGAACATCTGATGTTCTGTTTCAACAGTGAGTGTTTTGCTGCGAGCTTGATGTTATTACATGTACTGGTTCAGAAATGTAAAAGCAAGATGACTCTCTGATATATTATTAATTGACAGGTTGTTGAATGCACTTCAAGAAATCTTGTTTCATGTGACTAGTCTGTTTCAGAGTATCATGAAAGGGGAAGCATGGAGATTGTGGAGTGATTATAGTTCAAGTTGACAGTGGTAAAGCAGTACTGTAGTATTGAATACTGGAATGTAGATAAGTACGAGATGGCAGTTCACTGTGAGTGTTCAGGAATGGGAAGACATTACATGAAGTTTGTCTGAGAATCCAGTGTAGTGGAGTGATTGTTTTACCACGTGAGTTTGGATATGAAATCATTGTTTTCCTCAACAGGAATAGGTGAAATGATTAAAGCAAAAGTGGTGGATGATATGTGCAAAAACTAAGTATTAGAATATACAGAAAGAGTTAGGATTTAAGGATGATCTATGATCCAAAATTGTTAGAAAGCTGTAAAAGCTTGTGGCATGACCAACATCTTTTATAGTATAATTAAGAGGGGGAAGTACACATAGGAAAGAGATAAACAGTTTTGTGTGTGAACTGTTAAGGTTGTTCACACTTTTGATGATGCCATGGCAATGAGTGGTACATATGTATAGTGAATTATTTTGCCTGCAAGGATGAAAGGGTGAGAGAACATGTATGTAAAATTTTCCCCTAAATATACATACAGTAGTCAGTTGCAATCAACTCTCCCTGTGCTTTTTTATTTGGATAGTTTTGTAAAAGAAAAATGTACGTACTAAATTCTTCAGGTATCAGGTATCTTGTGAATGTAGAGTTGGCCAAGTTACAGCAAGTGTTAGTTAATGCACATGGGCTGCAGATGCATATTTACTTGCACAGATATGAAAGATGAGTAATGAGGATAATTTAATTAAGTGAAAATTACTGGGAAGTCATAATATTTCTTAGGCCATTTAATAGACTGCTGAGGAGTCAAGATTAACAATGGTTTTATAAAGTATTATATGAATTGTTGAAGATCAATGAGAAAACTCACTGTAAATGTAAAGCACATTGATTTGCATGATAAATAGGAGTTACAGTGTTTTGTAATATCTCTTGATGGCTTGACACAAAATAAAGATGTTTTCAGAATATTTTTATACAACATTTTCAGCTGGGTTAGTAAAAAGAAAATTGACTTTATCAGGATATTGAGATGAAGGCAAATTAGTAAAGTTTTGATAAGAGTAATGCCTAAAGAAATTGGCCATGAATGAGACTTGTTAGTCATGCAACTGCTCTGTTGTCTTATATGGTTCTGTGTTCTGTAGCAGTAGAATGATAGTTTTAGCTCAGATAGCTGGGATGTACGTTGTAATATGAGGATGTGAAGTTAGAGAAATGGATATAGAGAAGATTACAGAAATAAGAGTTGGTATATTTAATGTAGTAGTTCCAAAAAGGAAAAGATGAGTAGTGACATAACATGGATACCATACGTAGAGGGAATGAATATGGTTTGAATTTAGATGACCAAATGTGAGGTGGAAGGGCAGTACATGTAGACATGCATATGGTGATTTTGGTTTAAGAATCAGCAGAAGTATATGGAGGATGCCCTGCATGACACATAGTTATAATTGTGTATTGGGTATAGGGAGATAATCCACTTGCTACTAACCCATTACCATAAGCTAACAAACATGTCTTAAAACCCACTTTGGAGACCAGCATGATCAAATCTAGTTTTCACTTATAATATTTCAAATGTATGTGTGGTCTTTACTGATATGCTTGGGAATTTCTCTCAGAGGTGTGAATTGTCTTTATTTCACTATGTACTGTACCTTTCCTCATCCATGTACTGGCCCAGTGTGCATAGTTTCATTCACATACATTTCATATTTTGATGTCATTTTCATGAAACAGGGTGGACACTGGCGATACTTTCAACTCTAGGTCTAGTACTAGCCCCACAGTTGGCCCCATCATCTACTCACTGCCCAGTGTCACTGTAGTGTCAAGTACCGTATAAGTTTTAACTTGTACATAGACATATGTATTTATGTATGTTCACATATTCAGATAATTTCTTATCACATTAGATGGAGAAGTTCCTGGATCACCCCTGAAGAAACTTTTTGTCTAGATACCATCTGTACTGTAATAAAAACCCATATATGTTTTGTATATTGTTTCTCTCTTGTGACCCTTGCATTTTGTATATCAGGTTGTGTTCTTGATCTTAGTATTTTTGCAGGTTAGGCTGAGATTTCACTGATTGAGTGTTAGTTGTTTGATGCTGCAAAATTAATCTGAGTAATCTGGGTCAATATATAGCTTACATATGATGCCACTCACTTTTCCAAAATGTTTTTAACTTTGTTCCTGTATTTGTTCATACATTATCTAAAACTATATGTGCATTCCACCTTTTTTTATGTTGAAGGCTCCAGTCTTGGACAAAAGTCCACATCAAGGCCAGGCCTCAATTGAAATATAGAGATTATTAAGAAATGGAAAAAGAAAAGATAAGGGAAAGTATTTACTTCCCTAATCATTCTCCATACAGTGTGGCACAGGGTACTGTACCTCTTTAGTTTCCTCCTCCCTAACTCTGTCCACTCGTCTGCCCTAATGTGATTTTCTTTTGTACTCTTACATGTCTATGTATAACTAGCATAGAATTTTTCAGGCGAGCCAATTTTTTCCCAGAACCCCAAGATGGTTGACGGGTGTAAGGTAAGATGGAGATCTAGTTATGCTGCATATGATAAAAATCGTTTGTCTTTCATATAGCACTAAGATATGAGGAGGATGAAATGAAATGCATGGATTAGAATTTGAATATGAAACGTCCGTGGGTGTGTGTGTGTGTAGTAAGATCAGACATAGGCTAGTCCGCTGCAGTTGTCGTAGTGTTGGGTGGTGATAAGTAAATTTAAATACCTATGAAAGACCAAAGAGTCCATTTGACACTGACCAGTTCAGTGTCAAAATATAGACGCATGACATTACTGAACACTTCATTGTAAAGGTGTAAATATAACACAAATAATTGCAGACTGCTTTCGATGCTGGTTGCAGGCACAAGTGGGGGAGAGAGAGACCATAGGATGGGGGGAGTGGGTGTTAGGGAGAAACAAGAATAGAGAGGGGGAGTATGTTCTGAAATGAATAAGGGTCGCGAGGGAAAGATTAACAGTGGGAACAGCAGAAATGAGTATGGACTGGTTCAGTGCTTAATAACACTGATTATTATCACCATACTGTAGTCAATATCAGTGGTAATCTTATTTATGGGACTCACTTACCTTGACGTATTTTTTGGCTATGGTAGCGAACTTGTCACTCAATTTTCGCTTTCATAAATACACTCATTGTGATGGACAAACTCACTTTTACGCCCTGAACCCACTCACACCAACCGCCCTCCCTTATTATCATTCAACATTTCGCCTTCAGATAATGGTTGATACAGTGTTCTTCACACGAACTTGGAAACCAGCAGTAGCAAGTTTGTCATCGCTGGAAATGGACTGCCTTCGCGACAAGCCAACTCGCAGAGGCAGAACTATCGGCATTAAGGAAGGTGTTCGGTCCGCCCATGACACAGCATTGGAACTTGGCGTTTGGCAGAGTACAGTTCACAAGACGTGGAGGAGGAGATGGCTGGAGGAGGGAGGGGAACGTGCGAGATCGTCCGAGGCCAGGGTGCACCCAAGAACGCCACAGTTGAGGGAGATCAGTGTATCCCTACAGCGGTAATGGAGGATTCCAAGACCCAACACTGTAGCTATCTATCCCCGGGACGACCTGCAGCTACCAAGTTTCAGTCTGTAAAGTGCCGAACCGACTTCACAAAGCTGGCACGCTAACCGAGCGGCACCACAAAGGGAGAGAGGCAACGCTTCGCGCAGCGCTACGCGCATGAGGATATGCAGTTTTGGGGACAGGTTATGGTAACCTCTGATGAGAATGGCTTTTCATCCAGCACATACGGGAGGCAACATTGCTGCCAGGTGCGCAGATGGGACGAGATGCGCTCCGGAGAATTCCCTACGAAGTGGCCAGAAGCCATCACGTCACCTGCAGCTTCTGGGGATGGCTTCATTTACATTTGGTAGGGGATCTAGCCGATAGTGAAGGGCGCTTCGCTGCAGAGAAGTACCTTGAGATACTGGAAGAAGTGATGCTGCCCTCGGTTCTTGCCGTGGCTCTGCCCTACCCAGAAAGGGTAGTATTTATGCAGGTAAGTGAAAAATCGCAGCTTGAATAAAACTACGCCCCTGAATACCCAAACAGTCTCACATACCCCTTCTTCCTCATCCCGCCCTCCGTCAGCGTTATTCTCCATCATGTTTGTCCAAACACGCCCATTACTCATCCCCTTGAATCTGCAATATATTAATCCAACACAGTCCTCGCCCATTGCACCTGACATACCCCCACATGGTATTATATACTGCTACTCTCCCGTCATCTATGGATGACAAACACGGTAATCAATAATTGCAACCATCCATCAATAATATTGTCCATCCCATACCTCATGGGACCTGAATACAATATCAACTATCAGTCACTGTTTTAAAATCAGCTGTTTTTAGATAGAACACTCACATTACGAGTATTAACCTTACTGGAGTTACTTTTATCCTAAAGTTTAATGTCAGTTATAAGATTTCATTTATATTGAGAACAAGCCTATGAAACCTGCATTGTTGTTTAAAATTACCGGTACTCAAAATTTTCATTCCCCTGAGTGTCTCATGCCTTTGCAACATAATGTATATGATCACAATATACAAGTATATGGTATTCTGATGAGTTTTCCTCTTTTGATTTTGTTTTTGGATAACAGCCCTAACCATAGAGGAGGTATTGATCGCCGATGGTTTTCCGAGCAACCGACCACTGAGCTGCTGGACCGGTGGCCGTTGAAGGGATGCGACATGAATCCCATCGAGAATTGCTGGGGACTGATGGAGCACCCATGGGAGCAGGGCCAGGAGAGGACTAGCTAGGTGCCGGACTACGTGTCATGCAGGAGTGGGAACATCAGGCGACCGTGTACAACCTGGTGTCATCAATGCCTAGCAGGTTACAGGAGGTCATTGATGGCGACGGGGGATGGTCAAGTTATTTGGGGGTTTCCTTTCCCCTTCCTTTTCCTCACCACCTCACATATTCACAAGAGCATATAACTTAGATATGCTTTAAGGAAAATGATCTAAATATTTTTGATGGGTTAATGTGTTTTATTTCGTGATTTATCCTTTCTTCCACACGAAGCAGATATTTGTTCAAGCCTGAAAACATAACAAATATAAGCTGTACGGTTCAAATGTTATATAAAAATGCAATATAAGCTGTCACATTACTACAAAGACCAGTAATTCATGTAAATGGCATGAAAGTCAGTGGAATTCGTTTCGGTGGCCGGTATAAACATACGAAGTGGCAGCTTATCGACGCGTTCAGCAGATGACGGCCTTATACTGAGTAAACATTGAAAATTAATTTTAGATAATTGTAGTATATCTGATAATCGAAAATACATTGAATGCCTGGGATTGATGAGTGTGGTTTTGATGTAGGGGAAAGAGTGTAGAAAGTAGGCGGGTAGCCATTAGGTGTTACAGCCCCTAGGAAACGGTAATCAGCAAACATGGTAGCCTTTGTAGATATTTGCTGACCTTGAGGTAGTTTAGGCTAACAGGAAGTTACATCTCGAGTATCAAGAGTAATATATATGTTGTGGAAGCAATATTGGTGATTGAAAATGCTGATACAAACAAATTAAACCTGAATACACATTTAAAGGGAGATTCCTGTTTTGTTAATGGATCAGCCTTCTCCCTTTTCTCCATCAACAGCGGTGTCCCTCAAGGATTTGTCCTGTCCCCTATACTTTCTCCTTTTTTTTTCAACGAGTTCTCAACAAACAATCCAACAATCCAATGCACTCGTACGCTGACGACTCAACGCTGCATTCATCCACATCCCTCCATTCTGCTCCTTCTCTCACTCGATCTGCATCTCGTGTTGACATAGCTTCCACAATAAACTCTTACAGGATATCTCCGTGGGATACACAAAATCTTGTTAAGTTTAATGCCTTCAAGACCCAATTTTTACCCATCTCTCTATCGAAAACTCCTCACAACTCTCGTATCTCCTTAGACGGTTCTGTAATTCCACCTCTTGACTCAATGA
>JAYMFT010292659.1:0-10346 GCA_038088735.1 Panulirus argus | reverse complement strand
TATATATATATATATATATATATATATATATATATATATATATATATATATATATATATATATATAATTATATATATTCATATTTTTTTGGTACTGGGAGATTAGAATCTATTTTCATGTGTTGTATAGAAAGTGTAATTGTATTCACATGATGCTTTTGAGAATGCCGAGTTTTGTGTACTGTCTAACCATACGTACATCCATGCAGTTGTCTTCCTCCAGACAAACACGACAACATACTTAGGTACGTACACACACAAAGATATCACGCCCCAACATGTTCACCACCAACTTGCCTCCCCAACTCTTTCGTAAATACTGATAAGTACCCGCTATCTATGCCCTTCTGAACCCCTGCCAGCATTTTCTCTTCCTTCCTGCGCTTTCCCTCACCTCTCCCTCACTTTCACGTCCTTCTCATCCCCAGCTCCCTCTCCATGTCCACCCCCCCCTGCAAGCACTAAGACAAGAGCCCCACGCAGAAATAAAACCGTCTGGAACATATATTGCACTAAGGGCCCCATGCCACCCACAGCAATGACTTGTTCCAGTGTCTTTGCGGCACGACCGTCGAGTAAACGTGTGTGGGGATGGCATAAAGAGAGCAGTTAGCGTCCAGGGTGGTCCAGTCCTGGTGCTGGGGGGTCTTCCAGCCGGTCCCTTACCCTGTGTATTTGTGGGGGTCCCTGGATGGACGGAAAGGACCGGGAAGATACAGAGACTTTGTGAGTAAGGTTGAAGTTGGTTGAGGAGCTTGGAAGAGAGCGATGTCCAGTGCTGGTTAGCAGGTGGGCTCTATAGGTAAATTAGTAGGCAAATAACCATCCAAAAAGACCTGTTTATTGCTTGTATTGCAGAGATGATAGCCCCTTATCATGTATTTGCTTGTCTTTCGTTTAAGGGCGTCTGTTTGTACAAAATGTTTTCTTTATTCAGAAAGTATTTCAAGTTGTTAAAGTCTGTTTTGCTGACTATTAATGACCTCTTCAGAGAGGAGTTATGACACGTGTGTAACCTTCGCATATGACCCGACACTGGAATGTATTCACTTTATGCTGTAGCTTGTCTTTACGGTGGTTTGGTCTCCTTGGAGAATTTCTTGTTCTAATTAGTACGTCCTTGGTCTCTTTCGTGTTTACACTTTATTTATGGAGGTCCGCAACTCCTCCTCCTTGGTACCCCAGAGAATTTGTCGGTCATGGGACTTATAGTGTCCTTGGTGGTCCTGTTTAGTCTGTAGTGTACGCTTGGTCTCAGTTAGTATTCAATTTTATAGTCAGCTTGTCCGTCCCTTGTCCATGTGGGTCCATCCCTGTCTTTGCAACGATTTAAGGCTCTTTAACCTCGCCCATTGTGTACTTCACTCGGCTTTTGGCTGTTTATGACTCTTACTCAGTGGTCTTTGACTTGTCCTTAAGGTCCTTTCTGTTCCTTAATTTGTCTTTATTATTCAAGGTTTAGCTTTCCATGTGTTTTCTTACGTCTCTCTCTCTCTCTCTATATATATATATATATATATATATATATATATATATATATATGCACCATGTTCTTTGTGGCTTAAAGCTTGTATACTGTCCTTGACCTGGTCGAAGCCGGACCTTGCCTATTGCCTTGAGCTTAATGTTATCTATCTAGCTTGTAATTATAAACTAGTGATAGATATACGTATACCTACTAATCCATACCAGATTTGGTGGTCTGTCGTACATTGCGTTCCCTGCCCGATGGCATCTAGGTAATGAGATACAGAAGTCTGTTTTTCCATACAAAATAGTCAGAGTCTGGTGTCCGTACAGTATGCTAGGGATATCGCACCAGGTCATACGACGTCGGGTTTCTCGTCCATGGCTCTCTGTGGCGTGGCGGGCCTCTCAGCTGGTGTCAAGGGCAGAAGTGGTGGGGCGGGACGAGGCGTGCGCATAAAGTAACAGTGACATCCCCCATTGGTGAAGTATTAAGCTGGGCTCAGCATGGTGGTGCCGCAGCTCAAATGTTGCTGTGTGTATATGTGTGTGTGTGTGTTTGTGAGAGAGAGAGAGTGTTTACCATGATTATAATTCACTGTTTGATAAACATTCATTTTCGTAGCATAAATCGAGCGATATCCTTCCCCGTCACCATAATCCTCATTAGGTTATCCGTAACCAAAGCGTTGTATCCACCTCAAACGCTGGTGTTTCATCCATCGAAGTGATTTTGCTTCCAACCGTTACAAGGTACTTTACCCCCTAGCCATTTCCTTGTCTATCTTACAAATATTGGTTTAAAACTTCCAAGCTTTGAGCTACTCATACGTTCATCCAACATGCAAACTCCCTTGTATCCGTCTTCAAAGCCATGATTCATCCCTCTTCATTTACTACTTTCGTCACTTTTGTGTCAGCGATCTTCCAGTCTTCATCCACCGTCAGAGAGTGTTTTGTCCACTTTCCAGTCGGTAATTTACGTATCTTCTAATCAGGATTTATCCACCACCCATACGTTATCTCATTCACCTTCCAGTCGGTGATTTATCCAACGTTAGGACGTTATTTCTACCACCTTCCAATTACTGATTCATCAACTGTCCAAACGTTACCTTATCTAGCCAAAAGTTGATTTACACATTGTCCGAACTTGACTTTCCCTACCGTCCGACCTTTGCCTTATCCTTTGCTTTACTCGTCTGTTTTGATAATGAAAACTTCGCTCTAAGGGGAGAATTATAAACGAAATTTTCGAGTTCGTCCTTTCCGATATTTTCCGGCAAAGCTTTTTCGATATTGGTCTGTCTGAATTCTGTCTTCTTTTCAGACTTTCCCTCGTTCGCCTTTCAAGCTTCACATTGTCGATTATCTTACAAGGTCTACTTACTGCATCGATAAATTCGGCCTCACAAACTCCTATATTTATACTATTCAAGGTTTCCTATATCACTCGAACCGCTCTCATTAACCAAACCCCAGACTCACAGTGATCGTAAATTGTTGTTCCGTGAACGAAACTCTACTTGCGCGAAACACATGAAGACTTTACTCATTCGTATCTTTGAGTATTTATTTAAAGAAACAAACAAACAAACCATACAGTTATTTTTCCAAATTTAGTGTGAGAACAGAATGGTATGCGTGGAAGAGGAGAAAGGGAGGAGTATGGGCTGTAGGGATGAGTATGAACGCGGCGTTGGGGAAAGTTAAGAGGGTAAGGGTCACCAAGAGATGCTGGGAATAATCTCTCCCAGACGAGTCTCTAGCCATATCCCGTCCGGGCTGGCAGATTGTTCATGCCCATGTAATGTTTAGTGTCAAACCTGTTTAACTTGCTCTTGAATTTCTTAGCTCGTAAATTTTTCCTTCCGTCCCACCAATTTTTACGAACCCGTTAAGTGTCTTGTACGATAATCTAGAGCATCTGAAATACGTATCATATCAGTCGGTGTGCATCCTCGTATAATCAGATCTCAGCCTCTTTAGTATTCTGCGCTGGATGTGCTCAGAGTAAGACGTTCCCTTCATGTACTTCCAGAGCGGCCGAGGTCTTCTAGTTTAAAATATCAGGAAGGGAACTTCATTTTGCACACTATGGGGCATTATATACGTGCACTGTGTCCGCGACGCAATAATATAAACAGGCGAACTTAAACGAGCGCTGGCTGTGAGCTACTGACCAACATATACCACGACCCAGCGGCCGGTCGGCCATACCGCTCAGCGCCGTGTCCTGCCTAGTGCTTCAAGAGGACTGAGGTGGGCACGGCTCTTCCTCACTGCCAAGACCTCCCCTTGATAGGCTTCTTTTATCAGTTCTTCCGCTGGGGAGAGATATATATATATGCTCGCCCACTCGCACATGAGAAGCTTTTCGAAACTGTGAGTACGTTCATAGGCTTCGTTCCTCCGCCGATCAGATGAGGAGATGACACGTGCGAGGCCATAATTCAGGGGAGGACCCGTCTGGCCTGGCTGGCACAGGTCGGCCACTCCGTGAAAGCTGTGGTCGTGTGCGGGAGGGACGAGCTGGGCGGTGGCGGCCTCCTTGGGAGTCTTCACAGCAACTTTATGGCCTGTGGTCCCTGCTGACATCATCATTCATATTCGCAGCCATTGTATGACCCTGCTGTTCTCTGCTGACATCATCATTCATATGCATAGCCATTGTATGACCCTAATGTTCCCTACTGACATCATTATTTATGCTCAGAATCATTGTAAGCGCCTAGTGTGCCCTGTTGACATCACTATTCATAGCCATAATCAGTGTGACCATAGTGTTACCTGATGACAATGTCATTCATGTCCCCAGTTACTCTAACCCTTGTCCCCTCTAATATCATCCACCTTGTCATTTGCTGAGTGACAAATTACAAAGCAAGTGACGTGTATATCCCACAGGAGCTAAGAAGTATCAGCGCTTACAGGTCAGACCATCTTCGGTATATTTAACGAGAAGACATTATAGACTACATGTGTTAAATACACTGGGAAAACTGTTATTTTTGATGATACTTGTTCGTACAGACAGTAAATGTTTCAATCAACAGGAACTGAAAGAAGGATAGAGAAAAGTCAGCATCAAAACATACCTCAGCGTATTTGACACATGATGTGAAATGCAAATTCTTCGTCTACTTTTGTATAGTTTACCTCGGGATGGTTGTAACGAGATATATGAACTTGTTACTGTATTTCCAGACTCGCACTACGCTGGTTTCCACGGAAGGCTTGAACTCATATTACTGCCTTGATCCGTGTGTCTCTCCGTCTGTCTTTGAGCACTACAACATTAGATTTTGGGCACTCAGTTTATCGGAGTCATTGTGTGTTTCTAAGGTCAAAAGTTCGAGGTTGTAGGGTCAAATGGTTAGGAGTGTTGGTTGGCAAGCACTTCATTGGAGAGTTGTCTAGTACCTCAATCACACACACACACACACACACACACACACATTGACCTCTTTAAGAGGCTTCAGTTCTACGCCAAAAGTCTTCGACCAGATTTCTTAAATTTTTTTGAATTACGTTGATCCTTCCAATTTAGAAAATAGGAGAAATTCTGATTCTTGAATTTCCTAAGAAAAAAAAATATATCGTTAAAAATCAATAGATAAATAAATCGACAAGTCACGTACACTGTTCATCATAAGTAAAACAAATATGCTGTAGGTGTATAAAATGCATATTTTGAGCAAAAAATACCTTTTTATTCTTTTGGAGAAATATAAGGCTGTCAGTGATTTTATTTTGAAATTGCCACATCTCAAAAGGAAATAGTTTTGTTTACTGTGATTCATAAACAAGGATCAAGCATTAGGAGAATGGTTACAAGGTGACGGCAAGCAGTACACCAGTAAAAATATTCTTGTGAACCAGATGATAAAGTAAACATTTGTTATCATTATTGTTATTATTCAACATGAGAACCTTTAATCCGGGCCCTTGCAGCTTCAAGGCTGAGCTACACTCAGTAGCAAGGAACGGATGGACTTTTAAAGCGAAAAGTTATTAGATGAGAATGTACTGTTTCGTCAACTGACGATGATACAGCCTCGCCAAAGGTGACTTTTTTTTACATACTGTGATATAATAAAGTGGGCTTACAATCCTACGGTGAGGTAATCCTACACATAGAGGGACATAATGATGTAATTCTACACAGATATAGGGATGGTTTAAAATAATCTTTCACATACACAGAGATATAATGAAGCAATTATACACAGACATTGGAATATAACGAGGTAATCCTATAGAGATATGAGATAATCCTTCACAGATATGGGGATGTAAAGAAGTAATCCTACACTTACATAGAAATACAATGAAGTAATCCTGCACTAACATGTTTGCGATGAATTCATTCCTTTCCTTTTCCAGAAAAGAAGAACAGGGGCCTTCTTTTTCCCCCCACACTGATACTCTGCCAATATAAACATCCCGTTACTGTATTTTCTGATGGCATACTAGTGTACGTTTTATTGCGACTGAAGAAAAACGTCGTAGTTACAGAAAAGGGATGAAATAATAAGAATGATGCTGTTTATGATAAGGTCGTGACTATAAAATCATCAACCGTGTAAAAATGATGTGTCCCTTATATATTAACAAAGCAACGTATTATCCTCCTTGTGATATTTATATTACTAAAAAGGTAAACAATAAAAATAATGAAAAATTCAATTTGTGATTTCCAGGAAATAGAATGGTATGTGAATTCATAAAGTTGACAAAGATATCTTACAAAACAAAAATATCTTTCTTTGCCTAAACAGAAATATTTGATTTCCTCACCTAATCAGTATTCAGTTTTACTGGAAACGCTTCGAGTTCCATTGTAATATAAGTCTCTTAATTTACATTGATCAAATCTGACGTAAAAGAAATATGGTCAAAGGTCGTGGGAAACTGCTGAAAACGCAGGTATGAAGTATGATCATAAAAACCCTTATTTGTATTCACACATACACATATAAATGCAATATATATATATATATATATATATATATATATATATATATATATATATATATATATATATATCTGTGTGTGTGTGTTAAACACTTTGATATTTTTATCTATTCATTTATGAAAATATTCATAGCTAAGCGAGAGGTGACCCCACAGCGAGAGGGTGAAATCATTGGCATCCTCTGCCGTCAGTCCGTCTGTCCTGCGCCCCCATCATCACTCACCGGCCCGGGTGAGGCATCAGTGAAATCACTGCTTTGCCTCGCTCGCTCACTACTGACTCCTCGCCCGCCAAAAGCGGTCTCAAAATGGTCCGAACGCACGGGGAGAGAGATCACTGTTGCATGAAGGGGACCGGCATATCCATAGGCATGAGTGCAACAGACACTGTGAAGTGACGGGGGTGTGACGCGATCAGAGATGGTGAGGCGGGCGAGGGTTGCTGGTGACGCATACAGGACGGGAGGTGGTGGTGGACGATGTCGGTCTGTTGATGGCGAGGGAAGGCGACGAACGGGAGGGTAACTTCATGATGGATCTGCTCATGATGGAGGACACTGATGGATGGGCTGATGATGGGATGGGCACACCCCCACCCCCCTCCGTCCAGGGCTGGGATGATGTAGTGCTGGGGGGAGGGGGGGAGAGGTGGCGGGAGGGGAAGATGGTTTAATAGTTCTTTATGTGTTTTAGGTAAAGGGTAGGCGGTGTGCGGAAGGTAGCAGAGCTTCTGAAGGGGACATAAAGGAACTGAACTTCTTCAGGAGTAGTAGTGCTACCCACTTTCTTAGCTTTGGCACTCACACGAACCCCTGACTTTACCTCTTATAAGACACTTCCTCATCATTCTTCCCTCTTAACCCTCGAGCTTCGTTTCACTCAGAGCCAGAACATCCAGGTTTCTTTCCTCACACATACTACCTATCTCTCCTTTCTTTTCATCTTGGTTACATCCACACACATTCAGACACCCCAATCTGAGCCTACGAGGAGGATGAGCACTCCTGACATGGTTCCTTCTTCTGTTCCAACTTCGAGAAACCAATATTGGTACAAGACGCGTAATTGTGCGAAATGATTTGTTTTTTCTATCAAAAATGTATCACTTCCTTCGGGTTCGATTGCGGTTCGTACTTCTGATTTTCTTCGCACGTTATGAAATCAATTCCTCCCATTTCAATTATTTGATTTCAGTCCAAGAAACATTACTATAAATTACTTCTTTACTGAAATCGGGACTAAATGTGCAATTCACTACTTTGGTGATAATCATTTTAAAAAACTATTGTAGAAAGCAAATGGAAGGTGTCGCCATCTATCAAATATTATACGATTATGAAAGAAAACGATAGGTATATGAAAGGGTGACTAACAATGTTACAAAATTTGCTGAGGTGGACAAAAATATGATAATTATCAGGACATCATTATTTTCCTCTCTAGAGCATCACATAAAAAAAAAAATAATCTAATTACAGGACACTGAAGCACGAATGACCATAAATGCGAAAAAGATACGAACAAGATTCGAGACACGTACACCTGTATCGTATATGGCTGGAGTGGCTGTACCATTCGTCAACGAACCCCAATGGAGAATGGAACTCGGATATAATAATGAGGCTGCACATGACAAACGAACGACATCTGATCTGACTAAAACGTAAATTCTCTGGTTTCGTTTGTATTACTAACTTGCAATAAAGTTTTCAATATAACAAAGCAGATGATAAGAATATAGAAGTAACTGGTAATTCCACTGGGAAAGGTTCCTTCTAATTCCACTGGGTAAAGTTCCTTCACCCTCCCTCCCCTGTGATACTCGATAGTTTCCTATCTTGGTAGTGTCACTGCCGAATACGGACAGCAGGCATACTAACAAATGACGATACCCAGGGGAATATATCAGAACTCTTCGTCCCGTGTTCTACAATGGAAAGACAGTAGGTGTAGCGATACTTTTTTGGCTGACTGTACCACGATTCGATATGCCAATACACAGTTTTCATGTTGTTGTATTTAGGCGCTTTCAGGGATTTTAAGAGGTCAAAGGTCATGCAATCCAAAACGTACATTTTGGGCAACTGTTCCTTACCACCTCAATCAACTGAGACGACGCACTAAATGCAGGCACCTCAACACAAACGCAACGATAAACTTATGAAACGAACCAATTTTACTCCTGTACAGGGAGGGGGAGCGGGGCTTGGGGGGGGGGGGATGGAATTATATTGGTTATATTTAATCCAACGTTCTTGAAGTTTTGACACGTAGTGGTCTTTCTTCACCCCCCATCCCCCAAACACACACATTTCTGGAGGGGACCCGACGCTACTCCATGACTGCCAACGATGGACCAGAGGCCAGTCCAGGCTTTGAACACACCGGATCAGTCTGAAGTGGTCTGTGGAACCCAGGCGGGCGTCCGTCTCTGAGGAAGTGAGATCAGGAAGGCGTTGGGTCAAAAACCTTTACGTACTGTCAGTCACTCCGGACAGTGGCTGGCGCCAGTAGCAAGCAGTCCCGGCACGACTCGCCTCCTGCATCACCCATGACTAATGCATTTCCCACCCGGATGGATGTCATGCGGATCCTGGTCATACATAAACGTCTGGCCCGCGTGATATACTACCGAGGTACGACTTTCATAGCAGCTCCATAAACCATTGGCAGCCCCTTGGCCTGGACTGGCCAGGCCAAGCCCTAAAGGACCAGGAAGCCACAGGTGGGGGCCACACCACCTGACACAGGTGGGGCTACACCTGAGGGCTGGCTCTGAGCTGCCGTTCGCCTGGTCACTGTTCTGGTCCCTTAGTTGCAGAACCAACTTCCTGGTGGCATTCCTATGGCTCCGACTTACCATTCTGGTTCCCAGGAGAGAGTAACGAAACGGCCGGGAAGAGCGGTGGTTAGCGGCCCTGACCCAAGACGCACTCACGGGCCGTGTGGGTTCACATACAAGTCGTCGCGGCAGTCGCTCCACAGTCCGCCCAGCTCTTCATCCTTCCCTCGGGGCTGCTCGATAACTTGGGTACCTGGCTTAGATAAGGGTTAAGGTACAAGGTGAGAATGTCCTCACTGTGGAGAGCAGCCCAGCGGGAAGTTCCGTTCCCACGACCGTCAGCGGTCACACCTCCCTCTGCGGTCGCGGTATCGAATGACCAAGTCACAAACCTGACTCCTTCCGACTGACACCGGCAGTGGTTAACCCTTCCTCAGCTGTGGCATCAGGTGACCCGGGTCACTGTCGGTTTCACTTCCGTTTGACTTCGCTTCCCAGGTCTTACAGTCAAGACGAAGGGCGTGTCCCGACCACGTCAGCCAATCGGAACTGACAATGTGTGGTCACTCCCTCCAATCACAACTGAGGTGAGGGGCGTGACAGGAAGATGTCGGCCAACCAGAACTGGCTCTCTATAAGACACCCTTCTAATAAATATCGCGAGGATTGTCTTGGTAGGTGATTCCTTCACCAGCCACTAAGAGAGGATTTCCCTGCCAACAAGACCGAAGCCACAACGAGTGCCTGAGAGATGTAGCGCCCCGCTACACACTAAGGTGCTGTACTGCGTTATCTTGCGTTATTAGTGTAACCGTGTATTGTAATGTGCCTTAGAACTGTCAACCGATAGAGTTATATTATTCTCATGTTTTTATATCTGAAGTTTGTGAAGGAAGAGACCTCCTGGTTTGAAAACTTGCCTGGGCATTAAAGTAACGTACATATTTGAACCCAAGTAATATGTTACTCTTAGTAATGTGAATTCTATTTCTTGTAAAATATGTGATTTAATCGTGGTGTTTAATTTCTTTCCTTGATTCTAAAGTGTACGAGTAGGAAAAGAAGAGAGTGACTGGTTCCCAGTGAAGGTTGGTCTGCGTCAGGGGTGTGTGATGTCCCCA
>JAYMFT010292648.1:0-10346 GCA_038088735.1 Panulirus argus | reverse complement strand
TCCTTGAGGCATGCAACAGGTGTGTTTATGTTGGAATAAGCACAAACACCACCTTTGAAATGGAAACGCGAGTGGAGATTATAGTTAGATATGAAAAAGAGACTAGTGAGAACATCATTAGACAAATGTGGATCAGATGTTTGCATTGAAGAATGCGTGTGAGAAATACTGAGAAAATGGGTACCTTTATATGTGGCATTTTTGGATTTGGAGAAAGTGTATGATAGTGTTGATAGAATGGCTTGTGGGAGGTCTTAAGAGTATACAATGTGGGAGGTAAGCTTCTAGAATCAGTGAAAAGTTTTTGTCATGGTTGTAAAGGCTTGTGTAGGAGTAGGAAGAGAGGAGAGTGACTGGATCCATCTGAAGGCTGGCCTGTGGCAGGGGTGTGTGATGTCACTATGGTTGTTTAATTTGTTTATGGATTGGGTGGTGTGTGTGGTAAACATGAGTCTTGGAGAGAGGTGCGAGCCTGCAGTCTGTAGGGGATAAGGGGGCCTGAGAAGTGAGTCAGTTGTTGTTTGGTAATGATACAGCACTGGTGGCAGATTTGAGTGTGAAACTGCAGAAGTCATAGAAATAGACATGTCAATGAATGGAAGCAAAAGTGAGTCATAAGGTGGGTTAGGGGGCGAAGGTTCTGGGAGCATAAAAGAATGTGTGGAAAGAGAGATCATTATGTGGGAGGGCAAAAATGGATATGGGCTGTAGATCAGACTGTCTAGAGAAGAATGAGTATGTTGGAAATGAAATGTTTGGGGATGGTATTTGGTGTGACATGTTTGATCAAGTAAGTAATGAAAGGGTAAGAGAGAGGTGTGGTAATAAAAAGAGTGTGGTAGAGAGTTAATGAGGGTGTGCTGAAGTGTTTGCACTTATAGAGAGATAGAGTGAGGAAAGTTTGACAAAAAGGGTATACGTGTCAGAAAAGGGGGGAACAAGGAGAATGGGGAGACCAACTAAAGATAGAAGGATGGAGTGAAAAAGATTTTTAAGTAACTGGGGCCTGAATACACAAGAAGGTGAAAGGTGTGTATGGATGAAATTAAAGTTGGAACGATGTGGTATACAGGGGTCAACATGCTGTCATTAGACAGAATCAGGGCATGTGAAACATCCAGGTAAACCATCAAAAGGTCTGTGGGGCCTGGTTTTGGATAGGGGGCTGTGGTTTCAGTGCATTACACATGAAAGGTAGAGAAAGGATGTGAGTGGATGCAGCCTTTCTTCTTCTGTTCCTGATGCTACCTCGCTAACGTGGGAAACAGCAATCAAGAATGAAAGAAAAGAAAGAAATAATAATGATGATGATAATAAGTGATAATAATAATGATGATGATAATAATAATAATAATAATAATGATAATGATCATAGTAAAAATATTGATGATAGTGGTATTAATAGTACATGAATATTTATATATTTATCTCTGAATCAATTAAATTATCTGTATCTTATTTTTTCATATCAGCATAACAAACTGCACAATGGTTCACTGGACAAAAGTTTCATGTCTGGGGAGTCACTCGGAGTTCTCGCCATGGGGGCCATTAATGAGATAATGAGCAAGAATTGTGTTCCTCGTGACTTTGAAGACTTCCTCTTGCAGATGTTCAGAAACACATTTCACCTATTGCAAAGATTAGTGAGAGATGAACCAAATACAACATCCCGCCTTCAGTTGTTAGATCCAAGGTTAGGGATGCTTATGAATTTTTACTTAGGCCTCACCAAGAATTTTAATTAATTGGTTTTTGAGTCCCACTCATGTGACTAAGGTTGAACCTCAAGCAGGTAGGATAAAGAGGATGTGTTATTACTGACAACAGTAATAGTTTTTCATCATAATGTAGGTGATTGTTTGCATATGAGATGTGATTTCACTACCATATTGACTCATTTCTGCTTAGGAATGATATCTGCAAATGTATCTGGCTTCTGTTACAGACTCCTCTGAATAACTCTCTAGTAGATACTCAGTGGCACTTAAAGCATTTACATATACAGTGGTCCAAAAACACATCATCCTTTGTTAATTCTTTTTCCATCACACTTTTTATTATTTCCTGGAAATTCTGTCAAGTTCTTGCCATTAATATAAGGTATACCTTCTGTCTTCCAGTTACATAGATAAGTTCACAGAATTTCTGAGATTGTTTGTAAGTGTTCATTTGAGAAGATTTGAAAACAACTCCCAGTTCCCAGTCCTGGAGTTCCTTGCGCTTCTCTTCCGTTACTCATTCCACCAACACTGTGTGGAGGCATACTTCAACTGTTTGGATGTTTGGAGTATCTTCCTAGACCACTTGTCATCCAAGGCTCATGGATCGCAGGATCACACTGGAGTAGAGAGGTAATGAATAGAACAGTGTACATTTGAAGTTAGTGGTATTTTTGATTTCTGAAAATGAGTATGAGTTTAGTCTGAATGTTGTTTAAGAATGGTTTGTATGCAAGATTGCTTGAAAAGTTTTCTTATTGCACTCTATAACATAAAAATGACATTATTTATTATTATTTTATTATACTTGATCTCTGCTTCCCGCATCAGCGAGGTAGTGCCAGGAAACAGACGAAGAAAGACCCATTCCCACACATACACACATATATACATACATGCACATATATGCACAGTACATACATATACATACCCATATATACATATATACATACATATACATACACATGCAAGTACACATATACACATGTACATATTCACACTTGCTTGCCCTATCCATTCCTGATGCCACCCTGCCCCAAAGGAAATCGCATCGCCACCCCTTGCACCAGCGAGGTAGCGCCAGGAGACAGACGAAATTGCCACAGTTCCTCACACTCAGTATCTAGCTGTCATGTGTAATGCACTGAAACCATAGCTCCCTATCCACATCCAGGCCCCACAGACCCTTACATGGTTTACCCCAGACGCTTCACATGCCGTGGTTCAGTTTAATGACCCTGGTATACCACACACACACACACACACACACACACACACACACACACATATATATATATATTCATATACATTCGCCATTTCTCGCGTTAGTGAGGTAGTATCAAGAACAGATTACTGAGCCTTACAGGCATAATCCTCACTTGGTCCCTTTCTTTGATCCTTCTTTTGGAAAAGTAAAAACTGGAGGGGAGGATTTGCAGCCCGCACTCCCACCCCTTTAAGTCACCTTCTGTAACATGCAGGGAATGTGTGGGAGGTATTTTTTCTCCCCTATCTCTAGGGATATAATATGCATAAATATCTTTTATACATATTTGCCATTTCCTGCATTAGCATCAAGAACAGAGGAATAAGCCATGGAGGCAAAAATCCTCACTTGGCCCCCTTCTCCTTTCCTTCTTCTGAAAAATTAAAATCTGGAGTGGAGAATTTTCAGTTCCTCTCTCCCATCCCTTTTAGTCTCCTTCTACAACATGCAGGGAATAAGTGGGAATTATATAACAGGTAAAAATTTGCTGTTTATTTATGCAACAGTGGGCAAGATTCAGGGCTAAATGAGTCAACCCCTCTTTGAGATAATAGGGCTGTTTTCTTCTGGGGAGTATGTCTCATGGATACCAGGGGAAGAAAGTGTGTTGCAAAAGAGGGGAAGAAGAAACATAGGAAACAGCCATGGTTGCCACATCTTGCTACCCATACACATAAATTTAGTAATTCCATCGGTAGCAATTACTATTGTAGGGTTATGCAACATGTGTCGTGCATTATCCTGTATGGGATTACTTTATTGGTGGGTGGGTTTACAGGAAAATTCCATTAATTACCCATCTTTCTTGTGTATTTGTATTAAATACTAGGATGTAAAAACATAGATTATTAGCAGTAACAAACATAGATTATTAACAGTAACACTATCAGCACAAGGATTATTTCTAGAGGGTACAATTAGCCAACAGGATTTGTGACTATGCATGGCGGTGGTGGAGCCAAAGAGTTGTGGGTCAGAGATCCGTTGGGGGAAAGGATGGCACCTCCCGCATATCCCCTCCCACCATGAGCTGCATGATCAAAGACACCAATCATTGGCATTCTTGCAAATAGTTAGGTTAATGATCAAATATCATGTTGTCCAGAAATCTATAGAGCAATCATGTGAAAGATTCTCTCACAAGTTGCAAGATCAATGTAGGTGTAAGTGATGTATGAGGATTAAGTTGTATGTTACACACCACATGGCGAAGCACTGAGAAAGTGAAAATTAGTGACAGAAAATGAGCAAAGGATGGAAGGTAAGACTTATTAAACTAATGAAATAAGAAAACTGAGTGCCTCTGGAAATCTCAAATAACTAAGGCAGGAAAAAGATGGGAATACTCAAAAGGAATATCTGGGTCAGCCTTAGAGTGATGGAAGCAATAAGTAGTGCACTCTCTTCTACAGTCCTGGAATATTCATAAAGCCCAAGGAGCTGGAAAAGGGCATACATGATAATCCTGTTGAGTCCTACATTTTATTGTTAAGATAGAATTTTCATGATGAGGGAGATTCATTCCCCGAAACAGTAGAGCTGGGAGCATTCCAACAGGGTTACTGACGGCCTATACATTAACAGAGTCCTAGCTAATGGGGAAGAACTGCAGAATGTGGAGGGCATGGCAGGAACTTGATCCACACCAGATGTATTCGGGATGTGTATGACCTAGTGGACGTGGTATGAAGTTAGGAGAGGTGATTCAATACACCCTGTGGACAAACTTGCCCTATCATGCATGTCATCAGTCAACAGCTAAGGACATGTATACTTAATGACCTGAGAGTTTTGGGGGTGCTAATTCCATCAGTTGATGAACATTGTGACATGGTCATGGACTACTCAGGCATGATTTGATGCAAATCAATGGTGTACAACAAAATGATATACTGTGAAGTAACCTCAAACACCAACGGCCTGTAATATGCAGACTTAGTGTATCATTTTCGTGGTGTGGTACAAATTATTGCAACCTGAATGACTAACCCACTCTGATCTCGAATTAATTTACATTTCTTTCCTAGCATTCTTCTATTTTCTGTTCACTTTCATATTGTATGACTAACCAAGCAATATTGAGATCATTTATGTATTAAGTATGTAATGTCTTTAGTATGTTACACTACTTTTATCCAAGTATGGTGATTCAATGTATCTGTGGGGACTAGTATGGACATTAAATGTCTAGAAAATGTATGCAGCCTTTTCCTAGCCTATGGAAGGGAGCAATTCTCAAGCCTGAGAGTCATCAAACAAACTGGATCATCATCAGCATTATTAAGGAGTTAATAAGCCATGGGTATGGGTTCCAGTGGTGCACTTGTTTGAGGGTCTGATTGGCAACCATACTTTTTTCTGTGTTACAGGCTCCAGTCATAGACAAAAGTCCACATCAAGGCCAGGCCTTATTTGAAGTATAGAGAGGTAAATGAAAAGGAAAAGGAAGAAATCAGGAAAAGTATTTACAAATTTTGGAGGAAAAGAAAGATTTGTTTATTGATCTCTGGTCATACTGATTTGAAATAATACTGAATAAAAAGTACTAGTACTAGACTACTGCTAATCTTATTTCTTACCTCTAAGGCTTGGTAGCAGGGCATGGTTATACTGCTACTAATGACTAAATACTAGACTAGTACTACTGACTGGACAAATTCTTGCTTATTTCTTTTTACTTCTTACACTTGGTAGGCGTGGTTGTTAGACATATCACTCACGCCCTGCAGGCAAGATAAAAAGCAATTTGGAGATGCAGCCAAGAAGGGCATGGCTGGGAATGCCCTTGGTACTGGGGTTAGTGGCAGCATGGCTCTTTGTATCAAAGTGGTGAATGTGATACTAGGAAAGGGTCACAGGGGAGTGAGTTGAATGATGGATAAAGTCAGCTGAGTCCTGTTTGATGGGAGGACAATAGGCTTGACAGGTACGTAAGAGCCATGGAGGTAATGGTAGAACAGAGCACCAAGTGGAGGAAAGTGATAAGTAGGAGGCTAGTGGACCCTGAGCTGGTTCTGAAAGTTAGACTAGGCCCTCTTACAGATGAAAGAGAATGGGAGAGAAAGGTTCAGCGGCAAAGCGAGTGTTTTACAAGAACACTGAATGGGATAGCGTGGCTGAGATGAAGCAAACACTAGAGAGGGTTTATTCTCCCACACTGATGGTAAACAAAAGAAAGATAGAATGGTGAACAGGACACAGAGAGAGGATGAGATTTCATGGGAGTTCCTGGATCAGGTGACAGGCATAAATGATGACTTGAAGTACCCTGATTAGGAAAGGCATACTCAGACTTGAGAGTAGAGCAACATTTCGCTAGCAACCTTAAGAGACATGGAGAATGGTATCAAGTTGAGGAAACATATCAAGAAGCATCCAAAAATCCTGCTGACAGATTGGGTCAAATGGCTTGTGCGAAAGGAGAAAGAACAGGCTGAAAGGAAGCGAGGGTGGATGATGAAGGGAGTCGAAGGTGAGCACAGGGGTAACTAAGGGGTCGATGTTGGACCAGGGAGTAGACAGAAGGGTGTCATTTCTCCTGTGGGGGAGTAGAACATTACTGGACCCAGTACCCCACAGACAAAGGTTGTCAGAGAAAGCGGAAACAACTGAGGGTGTGCAAGGGAGTCACAGGGGACTGTGGAGGAGTTCAACAGAGTACTTCATGGACTTTTGAGTACTCTCCAGGAGAAGAAATAAAAAGAGGTGGCCAGAACACATGACCGACCTGATTGCATAGTAAAATGCCACTCCGCATGCTGCCACAAGCGTGTCACCATTCCTGCTGTTGTTTGGGAAAGAACCCAGAATGACCCAGGACCCTGCGGCAGGTTGCTTGGAGGTGAAGCCTGTGGAGGAGTGGATCAGTGAATTAGGGGAAAATCAATGCACAGTGTGGGAGTTGGTGAAGGAGCCTGAAAAGAAGCAGAGGTGAATAACTTGAAGGAAGGAGGAGGCAGGATTGAAAGAAAGTAAATGGGTAGAGGGCCAAGAAGTACTACTCAGGAACAACGTTAGGATAGGAAGGTGCAAAGTGCAAAATTGTTGACTGAAGTGTTGACACACTGAAATGTAGGTTGGGGACTGCAAAAGATTGAATGCAACAAAGATGACATGACAGAGACGAGAGTGGAGCACAGAACTGATCTATGGGCCAACTCACCAATGGACCCTCAGGGAGGCCCCTTGAAGATAGTACAGATGAGTGGATTGCTGCACTGGCTGAGGAACAGTGGTCACTGGGGATCAGCACGTGGTGGAATGAACACAAGTTAGGATGGCACTGTAGGAAACACTGAATGGATGGAAAGAAGAGGGAGAGATGGTAGCATAGGAATAGGAAAACAAGGGGACAGAGATGATGGACTACAACTGGACAGAAAATGAGGAGATGTAAGGGGGGGTTAGAGAAGGAGTGGTGCAAAGAATAGTGCTTACAGTGCAAGTGGGAATGATTCATGGCTGTTTGGTGTTGTGGTGTCATCTGGTGGAAGCTGGGTAGGTGGCCGGTCATTATGTCTAGATCCTTTGAAAAATGGGCTAGGTATTGGACAGGTGGTGTCAAAGGGCTTGGCATTGACTTCAAATAGCAATTCCAAGCCTGATAATGCTGAGCCACAGGGTATTTGAAGTACGGCAAAGTGAGGCACCGGCAAATCAATGAGAGTGGCACAATTTTCTGCCTAACATCCCTTTAATGTCGGCTGGGAGTAGGGTTGAAGTAGGATAGTGGATAGGCATGACTGCTGTACTAAGGACCCACAGAAACTGGGGTAGAGAGCAGGTTAGTGTGAGCAAAGTTCAAGGATTAACAAGTGATGCTGCATGGGGGATCAAAGAAAAGATGGATGGTCACTGCAAATGGAACTGCAACAATCCATGAGGGGGCAGATTTTTAACTAGTTGGGAATCAGGGGTTTATTTGTGGGGCAACAGGTAATATTATGATATGAGAGGGTCATTTTCTTCTGGGAAGCCCAGCTGAAGGATGCCTGAGGAAGAAGGCATGGTGGACAAAATAGGGGAACAGGAAACACAGCTAGGAATAGCCAGGGTTGCCACATCTGTCCAGCCTCATACAATAATTTAGTAAATCTATTGAGCAGCAATAAGTATTGTTGTAGGGTAGTGCAATATATGTGGGGCATTAACATCTGTGGGATAACTTTGGTGGTGTGGGGATTTTATGGGAAATACCATTAATTCCCAGTCCTTCTTACGTACTAACAGTTTCATAACTAGATTATTAGCATTTACACTGTTAGCATAACTATTATCTCTACAGGGTAGAATTAGCCAACAGGATTTGTTACTACACAAGGCAAAGCTGTAGCCAAAGTTTCAATTGTAAGAGGTCAATGGGGGGAAGGATGGCACCTTCAACAAACCCACCATCACATCTTGAGCTGCATGATCAAAGACACCAATCATTGGCATTCTACCGAATTATCTAGCTAAATTAATGATCAAATTTGTTATAAGAACATTTATAGAGCAATGATGAGAAAAACTCTCCCGCAAGTTGTAAGAACAATGTATTTGCAAGATATATTTGAGGGTTAAATGATATGTTATGCATTGTGTGGGACTTGGGGCTATGGGAGGCCTACCCACAGGGTCAGATGAGCTTCACAAATGTTATATTCATGATGTGCAAACAAGATAATGCATCAAGAAAAGGTTGATTAACAACACAAAGGAAATGAGTAGAGGATGTAGGATGGAAGATACGTATTACTAGACTAATTAGTTAAAGAAACCAAGTGTACAAGGAACTTTCATATGACTTGAGAAGGACAATGATGGAAGTGCCCAAGATGAACTCTCTGGATCAGTAATAAAGTGACATCAGAAGCAGGAAATAGCACACTCCTGTCTATAGGTCTTGGAATATTTGCCTAGCCCAGTAAGCCAGTAAAGACATCCACGATAATTTCACTAACTCCCGCATTGTGTCAGGACCAAACATGCCTGATGGGGAAAGACTTGTTCCCTGTAGGAGTAACGAACTGATTGGGTTCCGTCAGGGTACTGATGGCCTCTACTTTAACACAGTTCTAGCAGTTGGGAATGTACAAATGACATACTCAGGACATACATGACCTGGTGGGCGTGGTATGCAGCCAACAGCTAATGACCTGCATCTTTAATGACTTATGAGTTTTGAGAATGTTGGCTCCATCAGATGATGAATATTGTAACATGGTCGTGTACCATTCAGGCATGATTTGAGATGAATTGAGGCATAAAATGAAGTTATATGCCATGCCATGAAGTAACCTCTAACACCATAGGCTTGTAATGTGTACACGTAAACATTATTCACTTTTATACTTATGACGAACTTTGCTGGATCTTAATTGCTCTATTAATATCATTCATATCTTAAAAGTATGTTACACGACTTTTATCCATGGTTGATGATTCAGTGTTTTAGGGGGACTATATGGATGGAATTTAGATAACAAATGTCCTACAAAATATATATGGCCTTTCTGTAGCCTACAGGAAGGGAGTGATCCTCAGACTTGACAGTCCTCAAACTAAATGGGTCATTATCAGCATAATTAAGGGGTTAATAAGCCATAAGAATGCCCCCACGGCACACTTTTTTTGAGGGTTTGATTGGCCAGAGTGCCTTTTTCTTTTATCTTTTTTTTTAAGAAGCTCTATTTACAGACAAGAATCCACATCAAGGCCTGGTTCAGTTCACTGACAGCATGTTGATCCCTGTTTACCACATCATTCCAATATACCCTATCCTGTGCACACCTTTCACACTCCTGTATGTTCAGGCTCCGGTCATTCAAAATCTTTTTCACTCCATCCTTCCATCTCCAATTTAGTTACCCCCTTCTTGTTCCGTCCACTTTTGACACATATATCTTTGTTTTCAACCTCTCCTCACTCATGTTTTCCATATGTACAAATCATTTCAACACGCCCTCTTCAGTTCTCTCATCCAAATTTTTTTATCATACACCTCTCTGTTAGCTTTTAATTACTTACTCAGTTGAACCATCTCACACCACATATTGTCCTCAAAAGCTTCACATTCCACATATCCAGCCTCCTCCACACTCATCTATAGCCCATATCTTGCATCCATACAACATTGTTGAGACTATTATACCTTCAAACATTCCCATTTTCACTCTTCTAGAATGCTCCCAAAGGCTTTGATCCCTCAACCACCCTATGAAACAGTTCTGCTTCCATGGTTCCATTTGCTACCATGTCCACTCCAAGGTATTGATAGCAATTCACCTTCTCCAGATTTTTTACATTCAAACTTATATCTCAGCTAATATATGTGTATATATATATATATATATATATATATATATATATATATATAT
>JAYMFT010292637.1:0-10347 GCA_038088735.1 Panulirus argus | reverse complement strand
GTATCTACAGATTAATGAAATGAATTTTTTGTTTGTTTTTCTAGAGCTCTGTCATCACTAAGTGGGTTATTTATTATAATTATTATCATTATTATTATTATTATTATTATTATTATTATTATTATTATTATTTCTCATCTTCATTAATGCGTTGCTATTAAGATTCCCAACTGCAAAAAAAACCGGCTATAGTACGCGAAACAGAACGGGAGATTTTGATACCTTATTTTATAGGTCGTGCAAGATTTTTTTTTTTAGCACTGTGATGAAGAAGACAGCACTAGGTTAGCGAGCTAGGAAATCAACAGCATATGTTTGTGTGTGTGTGTGTGTCGAGTGCAGTATCACGCCAACTAATACCGTAGATTAAACAGACAAACACTGCCCCAGTCGCTGCACGTGGTTGCCCTCACAGTTTGTCACAGTTTACACACCTCTTTAATGGGCTTGTTGTCTAGGGAAGGCGGGGGGAGAGAGAGAGCAGGAAGGTGTCAGCACAACTCTGGGGGAGATATGCGGTTACTGTAACCATTTGTGTGTTACGGGGGTAGAGAGTTTTACACTCAATTGCTCCCGTCTCTTAGCCTCGTATATATGTACAGTGTCTTTCCTCTCATGCGTGTATACACACACACACACACACACACACACACACACACACACACACACACACACACACACACACACGCCCCTGCCGAAGCCAGGTAACCATTTATTAACCAATCAAAAGAGGAGGATAAACAGCTAGGGGTTAGTCGTGGGCCTGCCATCGCGCCCGGGATTCCAACCCGGGCGAGCCCGCGCGTGAATCGTGGTCCTCCACGGTAACCTGCGCACCACGGAAGCAGCGTTTATTTACGGTCTGCACACGGCAGTGCGTTGAGCCACGGACGAGGAAAGCTTTTACGGAAAAGTATTTATATTTCCCGGTTTTTACGGTTCGTTGGTGGCATCATTACATGTTTTTGCTTCGACGAGAGACTCAAACACTCCGGAGGCAAGAGCCCCTCGGGTGATGGTCATGATGTGCAGCAGGAGGAAGAAGAGGACGCGAGCGAGGGAGGGAGGGAGGGAGTGAGGGAGGGTCAGCACGAGTGGAATGAGTGTGGCCAGCGTGAGGCGGAGGAGGCGGCGGTCGGCAGTACCAGTCCGGCCCTCACACCCCGCCCGCTGGCCACACACACACACACACACACACACACACACATAGCTCCGCCGGACACCACACCCTCATTACTGGGTTATATGACGGACGGAGGGGCCGGACACTGGGTTAGTGTAGCCTCGCTGGCCGCGCACACGTACACACACACACACACTCCCCCTTGCCTCTCCTCCCACACACCTTCACAGTAAACATCAGTACCACATGTTAGATAACCATGTGTCTAAGCGTATTGCCAATAGCAGTCAGTCAGTTGAACCTCAAAACGTATGGATATTGATTTATATATCTTCCCTCCGATATATATATATATTGCATGAAAGACATCCGTGCAGTTTTGACCCTGTCCTTAGAACATTATTCGTGAAGGCATTTATACTGGGACTGTGAACTACCCATTTCTGGCGGCAGCTGATTCCATCAGTCTGTATTATCTCTGGGTCATCAGAGGTAGGTGGGTAGAAAACTGGCGCTGGTGGACACAGACAGACAGACAGTGTCCCACATTGAAACATGCACTGGGGGGGAAAAAAATCTTTTTAAGCACATTCCATTGGCTTTGGACGGGCGAGCAACAGGTTGTTAGTGCGGGAGGCTTGTGACTGGTACGCGCCAGGCTCATGGGAAGGCTAAGAGTAGCGGGAGGGAGGAGCTGTATCTGATGGAAAGTAGAGGGAGTCACGGGTGTGGCGAAGGAGGAGTAAGAGGAGGGAAGGAAACTGTATTTTAACCACAGGCCTCTAAAGCCTCACATTGACATCTTGGCCACCCGTGAAGTCGCAGGTAGAAACAGAAATAAGTGAATGTGTGAAGACTGCTTCGCGTGTTAGTATTATGGAGTCGGACACTGGCTTTAGAGACAGAGGAACACGTATCTTGTATCTCGAAGTGGGACACGTAATCACACAGACCTTGAAGTGAACGACTATATTCTCCAGGAGAGGGCGTGAGTTTTCGCTATGGATCCTTTAGTGCCTCTCACGAACCGTCGGAGTTCTGGCAGACCGATACAGAGGCATTCCCATCCCAGCCATTGTTGTGAACGTGGTCAGTAATTATCAGTATAGACTGCCGCCCCAGCGTTTGCATGCTATCCTCTTAAGAGGGCTATACTGCGTGTATTTTCCCCGTATATTCTATTATGGTATTAACAAAGATATTAGTAGGAATGGCAGTTTAGGATGCGGTTGGAAGCGACACCGGTTGGTCCTCTACCTTTGATCAATCGTCGCTACAAGTGGTCGCCAGCAGCTTTTCCCGCCAGACATCACAACCCCTCGAGCCGATCATCTTCCTGTTGTGGCGGGCAGGGAGGAGGAGTCTCCTTCTCCAGGATGCTGTTGCTGTCCTCCAGATAATATCCTAGTCTAAGTCCTAAAGAGATTAGAACCTCGGTCAAATCTTATCCTGTTTCTGTCTGTATAGATTCGAAATTTAGGATAACCTTGTCATAGACCACCAGGTATCCTGTTCATGTACTACCATGTATTATTGTCGTCTTTTGTTCGCCGTTGAGGTAATTTTGCCCTCTCTAAGTAGTAAGGATTATTTGGTCAATTCACCTGAATTACGTAGATTATTCATGCACAAGAATATGTCCATTCCCTTCAGAACCCCTGGCTCCATCCGCTGCCAAGTGTCTTCCCAGGTACCTTGTACCTAAAGCACTCCACTTGCTCCAGGTCCCCCTCCCCCCTCTCTTTCTCTGGGATACTGGTGAACCTTTCGTCGTGCCCCCCCCTACCCCTCCCCCCCGACATCTGCAAAGCGTTTTGGCGAAGGTGTGGCGGCATCAGGTCTTTCCCTCTCTTAACTTCCTTCTTTTGGCATTCCTTCTTTCCCTTCCTCTTAATTAATGAGCCTCAAGAGACACAGCAGGAGCCCGCATGTGTTTGAATTGGACCCTCCCCGACCCCACCCGACCCCCACACCCCCCAACCCCGAGTATACATCTGTTTCAGGAGGAGGAGGGAGGAGGGAGGAGGAGGCTGATTACCCGAAAGCAATTATGAGATCGTGCGAGTTTCAGGTCGCAAGGAAATGAAAGTGTTCCACGGGGGCGGGAGTCTTATAAAAGACGCGCAGGCAAGCAGGTTTCGCAACGCTTTAGATTAACACTGACTCTCCTCGGAGCATCGGGCAGGTAAAGGATTGTAACGGGTCCGAGTGGATTTTATCATTTGTTGATTCCGTTTTGAGAAGGAGGACAGCGGCTATACTGTCGGGGGTCCCCTGCGTCGGGCTGTGAAGCAAGCGGTTGTTGCAGATGCTGAATGGGACGATGTGTTTATCCGGCCTGGCGTTGGATAACGCAGACGGCGGAGACAACAGTAAATAAAACAGAGAGAGACTCCCCCCCCCCATTCCTTGTCTTCCTGGAAAGAGAGGCGGAAATTACTTCAAATTTCATTAAGTTTTTAATCATCGTGAATGTCAAATGTAACATGTACCACGTATCCATATCTTTGACGACTGGATAAAGAATTACGTTTCACTCGAATGTAATTCCCGTGAAGGCAAGACGCTGATAATTACTTGTTAAGAAGGAGAATTGTAATTTGCTTTCTTCCGCTGCACATTGCCGTTAGTTTAATGTAACTTAATGGCATCAATTAAGGTAATTCTTTTTCTCTCTTTCCCTTGCTTTCTTCAGTTAATTTACCAACAGCTGTTTTCTTTTCTGCTGTCATATACATATTTTTGTTTCTGTTTCACTGAAAAGTTGATTACGTGCGGTGAATGTAATTGCGTGAGGGTAAATTGCATCTTCGTTTCTCATAATCACTGCTTATATTCGAGAGAATATGTTGATGCACTCTCGATTTATGACCAGTTAATTACACCCAGTGACTTACGACCAGTTAATTACAGCCAGTCCCCTCCATCACGCGAATGTATGAGTGGCCAGTCTACCCTGTATTTGTCGAACAGTCTTGACTTTCACCTCATCAGAAAGGAATTCTTAAAAACCGTTTCCTATCTCATCACGAACAATCTTCTTTCTCCTTACGGTCGGATTTATTCCCAGCCATCAGTTGATTAACTTGTCTGTTTTTCTTCGTGAATGGTTTCCAACTCTCCTCGTGGCGAATTTAGGTTGATGTTTTTTTTGTTTTATCTTTTTATACACTGAAGAAGACTCGGATCCTGTTTGTTCTGCTGTGGCACTGCGCTTCTGTATCCGTGCACGACTCCCCTGTGTCCATAAGGCTCTTTGGCACATGCTAAAAGTCTCTGCTGTGCTCCTCATATACACGTTCCTCTGCCTATGCTCCAAAGGGGTTTCCAATACCCTATGTCCTCCTCATGCTCAGGTGATGCTCTCTTTAGGCGGCTTTAACCTCACGAGAGCGTGGAACTCACTCCCCCTCATACCGCAGAAATACTTAATTGTACCGACCACCTCACACGGGCCAGTGAGGTCGTAACGTGTGGCGATTATTTCGTGTAAATATATATGTTGTCAAGCGTGTTATTGATTACTGGATTATCAAGAAAGCGTGTAAGTGGGATAGATAAGAGATCGTTTGGATGAGTACACGAGGGTTCTGTCTTGCTGAAGTCCTTGTGAGGGCTTTGTCTTGGTGAATATGCCCGGCGAAGGCACTATCTTGGTGAGGATGCACGGTGAAGAGGCTGTATGAGGGAGGGGGGGTTACCGTTTCAGTGAGGACGCGCTTCGTGAGGGCACATCCTTGGTGAGGATGCATAATGAGGGCGCTGTCTTCGTGAAACCACATTCTCATTGCAGAATATTGCAGCATAACGCATGTCTGTCTCCTCCTCCTCCTCCTCCTCTTCTTCCATCAGGGAACTGTCTCGAGATCCAGTAAGATAACTTGCCTCACCTTGCATAACTGAACTTGTTATCCTCGACGACTGAATATTGATGTTTTGGGTTTTCTGATTTGAAGTTATCCTGGAAGATGACTTGCGTTGGTATGCACGATATGTCGCGAGACTTATTTTTTTTATCATTTTAAGATAACGGTTGTGTCGTCCTGTAAGATTGCGGTTGTACTGTACATGTTATCCCGTGAGATAACAGTTGTGTGTCATCCCGTAAAATGATTGTCATCCTGTCCCGTAAGATAACCTGTTATGTTTTACCCCTCAAGAGATCGACTGCGTTACCTGGTAAAAAGATAACCGAATGCGTTATCCCGCAAGATAACGGTTGGTATCCCGCAGAAAACCAGTGTTTTCACGCAGCTTTGTCGCCTGACCTCGGCCGTTTGCAAAGAAATGTGTCCTGCCCTGTGTTCTTGCCCTTCCTTCGTGGCCGCAAGGAGCCGTGTGTGTTGCGCTGTCAGTGTGTGTGTGTGTGTGTGTGTTTCCAGTGTCACATAACCCCTCTGGCTACGTCTGGCCTATAAAACAATGTCTGCAGAAATACACAGGCTTGGCAGTTGTTGGGGATGTAATATTGGACTCTCTCTCTCTCTCTCTTTCTCTCTTAGGCGATCTGCGTTACCCTCGTCTCACGGCAAAATCTATATATATATATATATATATATATTCAGTTTCGCCGCGGGGTGGAAGGGGGGAAAAAACAGTTAATGAATCCGGTTAAACACAGGAAAATCGCGACAAAAGAAAGTACATCGAGACGAGCGAAAGAAACAGGCGTTCAGAGAACACTTCAGGTGAGGAGAGAACACGTTGGTCACATAGGAGAGAGGCGAGTAAAGATAGTGGGAGGGGCGAGGAAGAAGAGAGGAAGAAGAAGAAGAAGAAGTGGCCGAGGCGGTACATTTGTTATGTTGTTCAACGTGGTGACCCACTTGTAGGAGCACGTGACGCGACGCGGGGGCTTCAACATCCTAGCCCGCACCAGCACACGAGGGGCGAGACTTCATCGCCTCGCCAGCAGATAGTGATCCAACGGAAACACAGTCTCTCTCTCTCACACGTCCATTACCTATATTAACTCTCAAGATAATTCAATCAGTCATCGTGTACGACCTGGTAGTAGACTTGAGGGACATTTGTAGTCTCTCTCATGAACAGGGGTCGCGAGCAGGAAGTTGTTGAAGCTTACCTTTAAAAAAAATGTAGTCGAGGACGGGACTTCAAGAAGAGAGCAGAGCCCTGCACATCATACGGTTCCAGGGACCGAAGATGCGCGTGCGTGTGTCCGACCGTTCCGAAGCTGTATATCCTGAGCCCCTCGTCGAAGCCTCCCTTTTTGACAGTTCCAGTCCGTCGGAAATGTTGGACAGGCTACCCCGACAGGGTCCTGTGGGTGGTTTTCTGTATTATCGGCTTACTGTGGCAATAATCATATGGGGGAACTGACACTGGTTTTAAGACACTATAGATCTGTTTTACACCTGCCGTGGAGGAACTGTCGGTAGTGGGTAATGTTCAGTTTATGTTTCCTTATCACTCCTTCAGTAGTTCTTGCGTTTCAGAAGTACTAATGTATTGCAATAGCCCTCAGATTATCGGAGTCTGGATAGGTAACTGCGACATAGTACCGCTTGGGGAGAGCCGACATGAAACCATCAGAAAGCTTAGAGAGTGTGTGTATAAGTGTGTCAGTAGCAGGTCCGAGTGAGTCAGCCGAACGCGGGAGAAAACTAGCTCCACCTCCCACCGTCGCCAGGCACCAACTGCTGCCACTCTCCCGCCCCGGCCGCCTCACCACCTCCGCCAACCCGCGTTTTCTTTTGAAGTCGCGGCACAGGAAGGCGGCTCGGCTCGCTCGCTCGCTCGCTCCCTCACTCGCTGCCCCATACGTCTGCGTAAGGAAGACGCCCGCCTTCCTTGATGACATCCAGCACACGCGAGACTTTCGAGTTGGCCGTAAAACGAGCGAGTGAGTTTTACCGATGGCATGAGTTTGTGTTCCTCAGCCTCGTTTTGCTGCCGCCAGCGAACGAGAGAGAGAGAGAAAGAGAGGATGGCAGTCTGCTAGATGGGTGGGTTGGTGGGTAAGCAGCAGCAGTTGAAGGTGTACGCTGTTTAGCGACTACGCTGACTGGTGGGTGGCTCAGGATGTCCCGCTTTTTGCCTCTCGTCCAGGAGAAACACTGGGAGGTTCAAGGGCGACTTTCTACACACACACACACACACACACACACACACACACACACGATAAAGCCAGCTTATCTCTTCCTGTACTAAGCTTCTTCCTGGAGCTGGCAAAAGCTTAGGGGGCCGTCGTCTCCCAGGGAATAATGTTGATCATACATCTGTAACGGGACACCATCGTTTTGCGGATGTGATAGCCGTTCGCGATCGATACCGTGGTTAGCTGGTCGGGTTTTCTGTGGACGTAACAAGCACACACACACACACACACTCTCACACACGCTTGTAAAGAACCAGTTCTGTGCCGCATGAGATTTCGAACTTATGCATCAGACCAGCAGTTCTGATCTCACACGTATGGGAAAGTGCATTGGTTTGTTACCATGATTTGAATGCAAAGGATCATGCACTGTGCGTCGCACGGACCTGCCACTCAGAGAGGCAGCTGGGATGGGACTCGGGGTCCTGTGGAGAATGCAGTTGTGTGGGTTGAGGTGAGGGCGGGAGTGAGGCAGAGAGAGGGTGGTGAGCGGAGAGAGAAGGAGTGATACAGAGAATGGTTTAGAGCACGTGGGGGTATGACAGTATAACAAGAGAATAAAGGAAGATATTTCGATTGGTGGCAATGATGACCTGGCATTGACGGTCTTAAAACCAACCAACCAACCAACCAACCAACCAACCAACCAACCAGCCAACCCACCTACGCGCATTCCGGCTCTAGAAACATGACTCGAACATACGCTATATAAGGATTAATAGCTGCAGGGTCATGGGATTCTAAATGCAGCCTCGCTCCCAAGGTTAGGTTTAATTCATGATGATCTCATCCCAGTAGTCAAATGTCATACGGGCCCGAAATTTTCGTAGGCGAGTCTTGCGCGTGTGTGCGACAGTGCCCGCCAGGTTTTCACGAAGACGGAAGAGGGGCATCTTAAAAAAGTGCCCCAGTTTTTTGACCGATTTCGAATGGAATGAATTCGTAATCAGGTCACAGCTAAATAGAAGCGCCGAGCAAAGGATAGAAGGAACCTGTCGAAAGGAACTTGGAAGATTCAGGAGGACATGGAGAACGTTGATGGCCTTTGCTACCGACGGACTGCAGCCTGCTGGTTACTTTCACCCAGAGGAGGAGGTGGGGTGGTGGAATACTCACCTGGCGAGAGCACCCAAGATTATAATGCCTAACCCCACCAGCCTCCACTCGTGCGCGCGCCGGCCAGCCCGCCTCTTCGAAAACTCCTCCGTCTGTGTCAACACATTCAAGCAATCGGTCACCAGGGCGCTGGAACATCTCTCCGGAGAGGTTGAGGAGGTCTGAGACACGATCTCACAGAGTTTGAGATTGACACCCTCTCTTCCTCAACAACACTGTCACTCCAGTCAGAAAACACGAGGAAAAAAAAATGACCCTGACATTACGAGTCATAATTATTTACTTTTTTTTCCGTGAGAGGTAGGTGTGAGGGACAATTTGACTCGACTTTAATGGAATGAAACAGTCATCACAGGACCCCCGGGGCAACACGATTTCATGGTGACGAAAAGAGACGATGTGTCATGTCCGTGTATATCTCGTCCACCTTCAAAGGTTGTCAGATCGTTACTTGCTTTTATATCCTCCGTCAGCGTGGGAATGATATAAGGAACGGAACATTAGGACCTTCGTAAACCAGGAATGAAACAGTGGGTCCTTCCCACACAAGGTTTGGAACACTGGGACCTTCCTAAACCAGGAATAGAGCATAAGGACATTCTTACTCGAGGATTGAAATCCTGGGACATTCCCACGCCAGTAGCTTAAGACTGGGACCTTCCTCGTCTCAGAATTATATTTTCTGTGGAAGGCTTCAGGGAAAAAAACGTATGATTTCAGATGCCATTCATCGTTGCACTAATGAATGTACGAGAGCATGACGTCCGGGACTGGGACATGATGATGAATAATGATGATACAATCGACTGTACCGGCGAGGTATGTGCATCTTTAGACTGTAAGGCAGATAGCGAAGCTGTCATCCTTGACACCTTCTGATGACATGCGGGAGATGCCATTCTTCTTATCGGGTGTATGACATGACGGGTGGCAGCCTTGCCCCCTCCTCCCGCACCCAGGGCAAGAGTTAAGAGATAACTCCTGACGTCGTCATGGACAACAGTGCGTTTATGGCTTAATGTATCGACCCCCTCCCGTCGCTGGCATAATGTATTATCGATTCGCCGGCCGGCGTGATATATTGTCCCCCCGTCGCTGATGGATCGTAAATCATCGACGAAATGTGGAGTGGGGGCTGATGGAGAGATCCCGGACCACTGCTGAAGAGTCGCTTGCGGCCCCTCGACATGTGTGTGTGTGTGTGTGTGTGTGTGTGTGTGTGTGTGTGTGTATGTGTATGATAATTTGCTCTAAATCATTGAGAATGGTGAACATGAGAGCTTCAATCCCTCCATCATCCATGTGGGTGGAATGCAACCATTCCCTATGGTGAACGTTGAAATCCCCGAGGTTGAGGATCTCGGCTTGCGGGTGAGAGGATGTCACAGTCTCATGGCAGGAGTCTAGATAGTCAAGAATGATTTAGAATTTGTAGAATTAGGGAATTAGGAGAGCAATAGGCGAAACAAAGGAAAACGCTGGAAGTAGGGAGACAGACAGACCTTGAGCCACATAACATCAAGGCCGAAAATATACAGAGAAAATATATTTTACGCTGTAGTGACAACAAGGAGAGGGGGTGCCAGACAGACGGCTTTTTGACAGACATTAGATGCTTTTTGGAATTTTCACAGTGGCTGGGATGGGGCTGTTTTTGCAGTGATCTGTAAGTGCTCGGACGGGCACGATGCAATTGCGGTGTCGAACTGCAACTCGGGGACGAGCGATCTCTGATGGCAGGAGGCGACGTGTGACGAGGCAGTACGCAGCTCCTTCCCAGACTGTGGGATGGATGAAAAGTCGAGGCGATGGTTGGAGAGGAGTTAGGAGGACCAGCGTGAATTCAGCGCCTCTTTGAGAGGTGGCGTGTAAGACAGTTCTGGCATTGCCCCCTTCTGCACCTCTTCGTAGCCCCTGTTATGTTGCTGGATTTGGGGGGGAAGACCGTCTCCAGGAGGACAGTAAAAGTGTCCTTCATCACTGTTGACGG
>JAYMFT010292626.1:0-10347 GCA_038088735.1 Panulirus argus | reverse complement strand
CGGGGACGCCCCCTTGAACACGACGGGACGACCCCTTGAGAACGACAGTACGACTCTTGAACACGACTGACACACTACCCTTCAACACGACAAGGCGACCCCCTGAGAGCGAAGACATGACCTTCAAGTACGACCTTTGTGACCCTTAGGTAATATGACCTTAATAAAGGTCGGGCCAAAGGGTCGTAGTACCGTCGTGCTCGAGGGTCGTACCGTTGTGTTCGCCTTAAATCCATCTATATTTTTTCCTCTCCCACTCACAGGTCGTTCCTCCTGCCCGAGCACCTTCGACGGCTGGTCGTGTTGGAACGACACCCCGGCTGGCGAGACGGCCTACTCCCCGTGCCCATACTTCATCACCGGGTTCGACCACAGGCGTGAGTTGTGAGGAGTAGTCTGTTCCTGGCGCTACCTCGCTAACGCGGGAAACGGGGTTCAAGTATTAAAAATAATAATATACGTATATAATACATATATAAATATCCCTAGGTGGACTTATATTCCCCCCCCCTCCCTAAAATTTCCCTAAACACACGTGGTGCATTTTCCCCCACAAGCAGGTATGGCCCACAAGGTGTGTAATGAGGACGGCACGTGGTTCCGGCACCCCGAGACGAACCTCACGTGGTCGAACTATACCACGTGCATTGACCTGGAAGACCTAATGGTAAGTGTAAACGGGTAGGTCAAGGGGAGGTGAAGGGGGTAAGGGGGTTTAAATGGGGACTGAGAGAGGGGGTGATGACTATTAAGACTATATATATATATATATATATATATATATATATATATATATATAGATATATATATATATATATATATAGGAAATGAAAGCTATGGTCTCACTGGGGCTCTCTGAGGAGACAGACAGACAGACAGAGACAGACAGACACAAATACAGACAGACTGACACAGAGACGAACACAGACAGACAGAGACAGACGCACATAGACAAACAGACACAGATGCACATAATGATAGAGAAGGTGGAAGCGCTGTGGTCAACAGTACCGTTTATGGCTAAAAACAGAGATCTGTTGCACAGAGCAATAGTCCTCTGCTGCCGTGGTAACAGAATCCTTTGGCCTGCAGAGCCAACAGAATATCAACATACGAAATATGAAAAAAAAAAATCCATTGAATACATCTCTTAAATCCCCGTACGTATCATATATCTCCGGGGATTTAACGCAGAACGATACTAGCGATTTAAATCCATTCATGAATTCTATATATTTTTCTACAGCATGTATGAATAATTTCTTTAAAGATGTAAAGAGTCAAAAAATTCCATTGCGTTCCTTTGCAATTCTATATCTGAAAGGAATCTATAACACTCTGCTATACGAAAAAGAGTCACTTGGAAATGTAGTCTAACCCTTCCCCCAGTTCTATAATCAGGTTACAGACTGTAACTAACTTCAGACGACGTAGCAATTCTATTACAGACAGTTGCTTTACACCAACACTCGTTCTCTCTGGTGTTCCGTTCTGAGAGAGAGGAGGTGTGCAGCTCAAATAGACGATAATGGCTTTACGGGTCAGGTGAAAGGTCAGGCCATCATATCTGACAAGCGTTGTACCGTTGTAGTCAATGGTGCAAACGCGAGCGTACCGTCGTGTTTACCAAGTCGCGTGCAAACGCGCGTACGTACCGTCGTGTTTACAACGCTGAGTGCACAGTTGTGTTCTAGGGTCGTACCCGAGGCAAAGGGATGACGACGACCACTGATACGACTGTGACAATTCCACTCGACACGATTTGGTTGGAATTTCCCCCATTTGAATCTACCTGATCCTTAATAGAATCAGCCTTCCAATCACAAGTCATATTGATACAATTCCTTCAGATTACTGTATTATCAAAACACTCTCCTACTTCCATGCTTCGGTATTTCCTACATATTCAAACTCATCATGAAACCAATTATGAAATCATGGAACCAATTATGAATCATGGAACCAATTAATGAATGCTCATAGTGGCCAGTATCATAAGGCTAAAATAAAAAAATAGATGTGCCAAAAGATTCAATAAAATAGATAATTAGAATACCATTTGGCAGACCCAACCCGGATGTCTTTGTACCAGCGAATCCCATTACAGATACGGCCAGTATGAAAAATCTGATAAAAGCTAGAGTTCTCTGGGAGTCTCCATTGTATTAATTAAATGTTAAGTTGGTGCACGTGGAGAAAAAAAAAAAAAAGAATTTAAAGCGAAATAATCTTTTCTTTTGATTTGCCAACTGCAGCTGTGCTGATAATGCCCCGGAGCTTGCACAGATCGGTTTAAGTAAGATTAGGAACAACAGACGTCAGGGAGGAATGGACTTAAGGATAACTGGAGTCATTGATAAAAAGAGACAGGGAATAAAGAGGGACAGAAATGCATAAGGTTATGGATAAATGGGTCGGAAATGAAAGAATTTAAGGAGAAATAGGTTTAGGAATAAATGGGGCCAGGAGTAAATGGGTTTAGAAATAAGTGGCGGGGTCATAATAACCTGCCTTCCGGGTCATTTAAAGTTCAGCACCCAGACCTTGCTGTAAATATGCAAATGAGTTGAATCCTTGCCTTACCTTGTTTTCAAAAGCCACTGGTAGGCTTGTTCCCGGCAACACTAATGAAAAAGTCTAAGATTCAAGTATTAGTTAAAAAGAAAAAGACAAGTACTAGTAAAAAAAACACTATTTACGAAAGTTTTAAGATTCTAGTATAAGTAAAGTCTTAATAAAAAGTTTTAAGGTAGATGTATAAGTGTCAGTGAAAAGGCAAAGTAAAAAGTTTTAAAATTAAGTGGCAGTTACAAGTTTAAGTAAAAAGTTTCAAGATACTAGCAACAGAAAAAGTACTGATAAAAAGTTCTATGTTATTAGTATCGGTAGATTATCATGAAAAAAGTAAAAAAGTTTTATGATTAGCCAGAAAGTTTTAAATAACTACAGAGCGAGTGAAACTTTAACCTAAAGAATCATTATGTAAATAAAGTCTTATGTATGAAAAACACATATCTTATCCAGTAAATATCTCTAATGTTCCTTCACGGCCCTAGGATAATATTATATGCATTAGGTACCTTACTTGAGAGTAATTCCCGATAATTGCTTGTTTCCTATACAAATCAACTTGCCAAACACACCATCTAGAAACAATCAACATCGGTCACTGGCCATTTGGTATTCGTGAAAATTTAAAGATTGCTTTTTTGTACAACCCCAAAAAATCTAAAAAAAAATAAGATATCTTCATAATAAGCCAATTACCGAATGGCTTCGCCAATCGAGCCGACATATGCAAAACTCTGATCACAATTAAATCTGTGATTACTCCGCTTTCAGGCCCACGTTGACGAAAACAAAAGGACATTTGTTGGTAATAATAAGCCTTTGTTCTGACTGTCACTTGGATTACATTACCTACTGTCCTGAACCGGAATCTATTACCTTTAACTTCCCTCTTTCACCTCCATGGGCTAGGTAAAGTAATTGCATATTCTGAGATTGAGACCATCCCTACTAGCCCTGAGGTAAAAAAAAAAAAACTTCCCGACTGTAGGAGCATATTTATCTATTAGCTACAATGAGCCCTTGGGGTAAGATGTGTGCTTTCACTCATCTCTCCAGTTTCCAGTCATCCCCCCCAGTTTCTAGTCCTCCTCCTAGCTTACAGTCACCCCTTCACCTTCCAGTCATCTTTCCAGTTTTCAGTCATTCTTACAGCTTCCAGTCATTCCTCTGGGTTTCCAGTCATTCCTCTGTGCTTCCAGTCATCCTTCCAGCTTTGTCCTCCCTCCAGCTTCCGACCCTACATTCAGCTTCCAGTCCTCCATCCACCTTCCAGTCCCCCATCCACCTTCCAGTCCCCCATCCACCTTCCAGTTCTCCATCCACCTTTCAGTCCCCCACCAGCTTCCAGTCCCCCTACCAGCTTCCAGTCCTCCTTCCATCTTCTAGAAATCTCTAACTTTCAGTCGTCACTCCTAAAGCTTAAAACTCATCCCTCCAGCTTCCAGAGTCTTTCCTGGACCATGACTGTATAGATGATAGAGAAACGGGTAGATACCGAGAGGGAGATGCAGACATTGAGATACGTAAACAGACTTTAATGCTACCAAATAGCCCCAGGATGCCTTCCAGAAAAAGTCAGGGTGTTGCTCCAAGACCCACTTTCTAGAGAGAGAGAGAGAGAGAGAGAGAGTGTGTGTTTGCGTACAATCCCGTTCAAGAACCTCTCGCTCTTAGGGATTCCATACTTCCCTGCATCTGATTGTAGCGCGGCCTCGAAGCTCCATACGCTCTTATGGAAGGGGCTCTGTGGTTGTTCATAACATACACAGATAAACAGACAGACAAACGCGCAGAAACAAAGAAGACAGACAGACAGACAGAGACACATAGACAGCTGGGGGGTTGAAAAGAATGAAAGAGTAATTAAATTTCTATATTTTTTTTCCATACGTCAAACTTTAACGTATAGATAGATAGCTCGAGATAGAAAAGAATGCCAGACTAATAACATCTTGTTTTCTTTTCCTCCGTCAAACTTTAACCTAAGCTGAGGGAAAACCATTTTTTTTTTTTTCGTGCTGCGCCAGACAGGATATATAACGACGCGCCCAAACTCCCGTGGAAACTTCCTAAAGATCTTCTTATTGTCGACAGCCGAGTGGCCAGCGAGGGACCGGTGGGAGGGATTTAGCCAGCCACAGGCGGGAAGTAAAAATCCCAGGGATTACTAATCCCTGGGGGTGTTAAATGGAGATTACTCTCACGTTTTTATCACTCTCATAACGTGAGGCCTGAGATTTTCTCTTTCGTTTTCATGTTTACAGTCTTTTTCTTATCATCACTATAATTATCATTATCATTACTATCATTATCAAAATTATTGCTATTATAATTATTATGATTATTACGAGACGATATTCAGGAGCAGAAGCGTTCCAGAGAGGACCATTTTCATGTCTAGACAACAGACCTCAATGTCTTCTCAGCCCGTTCGCCGGACCCGCCCCGTCCTATTTCAGACGTCTGACCATCTCGGACACTCACCACCTATGGCAACGGGCAGGCTATGGAATACCTGAGGTTCCAGGGAGGATGGGAAGCTCTTCAAGATGGGATTGAGTTGAAACTTTATCTATGAGGCAGATAAGGAAGGACAGACAACTGAAGGAAACTGACATAGATAAATATGGATACAGATGGATATAGATATAGATGGATAAGGATTACGATGGATTGGTATTTAGGTTCAGCTGATGGATGTACGGATATGTGGATCAGAACGCATGTTAGAGATAAGAAAAAAAAAACGTGAATTATATGTATATTCATATGTCTGAATATATGTATGTATATATGTCGAGTGTTTCCGCTCTAGAGAACTCCAACAATATGGGAAACACATACTACACACAACATGACATTTACTCCCCTTGCACAGACAACACAAGAGCCATAAACAAAGTGAATGCCCCCATAGCTACTGTCCCCAACTTTGGACGAGGAAAAGAATCCCCTACAAACACATTCACCGCTCCACTCTAAACTACGCCTCACCTGCTTGGTCTTCCACCACGTCTAAGCGCAAGAAATCTGCTAACTACACAAAACAAGGCACTTAGAACAATCACCGGGCTGCCTAACAACCGCAAAAACATCTGCACAGCGGAAAAAGGATTTTTCTAATTTCACTTCAATACTCTTGGTAATCAGTTCTGTGCACCAACACTGGACATCCCCGTATCCAAACCACTCCATAACCAAACCCTGAGCGTTAAATGTAATCACTTGTCTGTACTATAAGGGAAGGGGGTTTTACAACACATGTGGGGCTCCATCTCTAATAATTATCTACTTTCGCACAGATTATCAAATTTATATATGCTCTCTGCATTCCTATGTCATCAATTATTCTATGAGAGAGAGAGAGAGAGAGAGAGAGAGAGAGAGAGAGAGAGAGAGAGAGAGAGAAGAGGGCACTGTTAACCACCATCTATCTTTCCCTCCCCGACAGATGCGGCGACTGATCAACACCATCTACATAGCCGGATACTCCGTCTCATTAATCGCCCTGGCCGTCTCCCTCGTCATATTCTTCTACTTCAGGTATGATGGAAGGCATATTCCCCCCCCGTCCTCAACTCCCTCACGTTGCCTTTCTATATTCAAGAAATAAACATCAAGTTAATCATATTCATACATACTTATACTTTCATACTTATGTACTTTTTTTTCGTAATTGTTCACCGTTTCCCACGTCAGCAAGGTAGGGTCAAAGATGGGCGAAGAACGACCTCATTTGCTCACACTCATTCTCCCAGGTGTCATGTGTAATGTCCCAAAGCCACAGTCCTCTATCCACAACCAGGTCCCACACACCTTTCCGTGGTTTACATCCAACCGCTTCAGATTCCCTGGTTCACTCGACTGACAGCACGTCGACCCATGTATACCACATCGCTCTAATTCACTCTATCTCGTGCAGGCCTTCTACCCTCCTACACTCCTTACTACAGAAGGCCTTCGGAAGCTATTGATTCTATACCAGTACAGAGTTTGTTTTGCTTTCTATAGAAGACGCTAAAAAAACTATAAACTTCTATACCCAGTCCACAGTTTGCCTTGCTTGCTATAGAAAACATTAAAGAAGCTATAACTTCTTTATCCAGTACACATTTTGTCGTGCTTGCTATTGAAGTTGCCATGGAAGGTATATTTTCACCTAGAACACAGAGATCTAACTATTACATAAGACATTAATTCCCAGATGAGAAGCGAGTATACACAGACACTTAATAGACTTCCTGTACAGAGGCCCTCAGGGGCGTTACTGACTTGCAGACGCCCGTAACACAATTCCGTGAATGTGTCTTGCTTGTATGGACACTCTCTCTCCTTTTCTTGTACTTTAAGGGAGGAAGGAACCCATTCTCAACTGTCTCACCGCTTCTCTATATCTTTATTTCCTTCATAATTTCATTCCTACTTCATTCGTCACACCATTTCCTTTTTCCCTTCAAGACATGAGGTTCACAAGTGAAATGTGAATTCCGGAACTCGTCCTCATCTTCGGGCAACTACGAAACCATTCTTTTTTAATTAGTGTATTAACGAACGTCTACGTAACGAGTGGTGTAATGAGAGGCTTCGTTAGACGTGATGGACTGCGTTATGTCAGTTCCGTCTGCGTCAACGATGGCATGCGTTATTTGGCATTACCCACGTCAGAATATAAGGAACCTCAAACTATGGGGGAAAAATAGAGGAAGTCAGAACGAAAGACGATGAAGCTGAAGATGAAGAAAAAGGGGAAACTGCAAATGAAGGGTAGTATTTCGAGCGTGAGCTACAACTATGAACTTGGATGCTCGTCGAGGACGACGGATGAGAGGAACTCGCGTCACTAAGATGCTTGAGTAGTGAAGGGTTCGAGGGAGGAGGGCCTTGCAATGGTTCTTATGCCGAGCAAGGCATATAGACACTAAGTACAGAAAAGGGAGGGAAAAATAGCCATCGTGGGAAGCCTGTGTGTGTATACGCAGACTCCGAGAGAGAATGTGGGTGTAGTTGAAGCGAATCTTGGTTTCGTTTCCCAGCAATGTTCTTTATCTGAAGTTCCCCCACGACCAAAGGTTTAAGGACGGCTTTTCTCCGGTATGTATCTCTCGCCTGCAAGGGTCAGAGAGGGGGTGGCATTGTTCTCTCTGATGCCTCCCCGACACCCACTCGTGAGTCTGGCCCCGAAATGGAATGTCTGACAAGAGACTCAAAGACGAATGGATGCATGAGGCTGATATGAGATGCTTCGGCACGAGAACAGCCCGAAGCCATGGCGGGAGTGGGGCCGTGTGTACGACACAGGTAGTTCACAAGTTATAGTGGGCGAAGGCTTGATGATCATGTGGGGTACTTAGTGTTATACGAGCTCTCAATGTTTGTTGCTACTGATACAATATAATAAATAGAAGGAGGAGGTTCCAGCATGGAGGAAAAGCGGACTCTGCCCCATATAGCATTACATGTACATTACGAAGCGCCCTATCTATCGTTGCATGTGTACTATGAGAGGAAAAAAAAAAGGAGAGACCCAAGGAACAAGATGAGGGCAACTGTTTACAGGAAGGTTGGAGAGCAAACCCTGATGCCACAGTTTTAGATCCAAGAAAGCATCAAAGTTACAAAGTGAACAGTTTAAGTAATAGTTTTCTTTTGGATACAGAAACACTGGCAGTAGAACAGCCGGGGTGAAATCCCTTATCACATTCAGTGTCAGAAGCAAACACTCTAGGTTACGAAGGAAAGCTCAACGTTTCTTGAAACATTCCCCCATTTCATGAGTAGAGGAAAGATCAACAATATTTGTCTGTGGTCTAACGGGACGGGTTCTGTCAATAATAGACCACGAGTGCAAAGCAGGGAGGGAACGGAGCTGAGCTAAGTTGCAGAAGCCAACAAAGACCCTCCTCCCCCCAGGCCAATTCTAGGGTACATGATCTCGTAAGTTGGGGGAAAGCACAGCATCCAGGGAAGACCAGGAGATTTGTAGGGATTTCATGGGAGGGGACGGACACACACACACACACAAAGCTTTGCGGACACAGAAACAGGGCGTGGGGATTTGGGAAGGATTGGCGGGAGTGGGATCCAGAGGTGAAATATTATACAAATCACCCTGGAAGCTGTAGGAACCATCATAAAGGGGGTCTTGAGGTTATATATATATATATATATATATATATATATATATATATATATATATATATAATGGTTAGTCGTCTGAGGATTACCAGAATGCATGTACAGTGCCAGTGTATAAAGGCAAGGGGGACAAAGGCGAGTGTTCGAACTAGAGGCACAGGTTTGTTGAGTGTACCTGTTACGTTGTATGGCAGGGTAGTGATTGCGTCTGTGAATGTTATGCACACAGCATCAGACTGGGGAAGAACATTTGTGTGTCAGGAGTGGTAAAGGCTGTGTAGGTAAGGTGTTTGCTCTGAAAAATATGCGTGTGTGATATACTTGGAGAAACAGGATCTGTATGTGGCATTTCAGGATCTGTATGTGGCATTTATGACTCCGGAGAAAACACATGACAGGGTAAATGGAGATGCCTCGTGGAAGGTCTTACGAATATGTGGTGTGGGAGGAAAGCTACTAAAAGCAGTGAGAAGTTTTAAATCGTCAGTATAAGGCATATGTACGAGTAGGAAGAGAGGAGAATGAAGGTTCCAGCTGAAGGTTGGTCTGCGGTAGGGGTGTGTGATGTCACCCTGGCTGTTTAATTGATTTACGGATGGGGTGGTTAGGGAGGGAAATGAGAGAGTCTTGGAGAGAGGGGAGAGTTTGCAGTATGTAGGGGATGACGGGGGCCTGGGAAGCGAGTCGGTTGTTGTCTGCTGATGATACAGCACTGGTGGCAGATTCGAGTGAGAAATTGCAGAAGTTAGTGACCGAGCTTGGGAGTGTGAGTGAAAGGAGAAAGTTGCAGCAAATGTGAATAAAAGTAATATCATTGGATTTAGTAGGGCAGAGGAATAATATGGCTGGGATGTGAATTGGAATGGAGCAAATTTGAAAGAAGCGAATTGTTTTGGATACCTACGAGTGGGAACAGCAGCTAATGGAACCATGAAAGGGAAACAAGTCTTTGTGAAAGGGCGAAGATTCTGGGAGCACTGAAGAATGTGTGGAGGGATATCGTTATCTCAGGAAGAGAAAATGGGTATGTCTGAAAGTACAGTGGTATCAACGATGATGTATGGAAGACAGTCATGGGCTGAAAATAAGGATGCACGGAGGAGGGCGAAGTTGTTGGAAATGAAATGTTTGAGGACAATATGTGGCGTGAGATGGTTTGATCGAGTAAGTAATGTAAGGGTAAGAGAGGTGTGTGGTAATCAAAAAGTGTGGTTGAGAAAGCAGGATGTGGTGTGCTGAAATGGTTTGGGCACATGAAGAGAATGATTGAGGAGAGGTTGCAAGTAGAGGATATGCGTGTCCTAAGCGGTGGGGACAAGGAGAAGCGGGAGACCAGACTGGAGATGGAAAGATGGAGTAAGAAATATTTTGAGTGGTCGGGGCCTAAACATGCAATAGGGTGAATGGCGTGCACGGGATCGAGTGAATTGGAACGATGTGGTGCACAGGGCTCGACGTACTGTCAACGAACTGAACCTGGGTAGGTGAAGCGGCCGAGGGAAACTATGGAGAAGTCTGCGTAGTTGTGGATAGGGAGCTGTGGTTTCGGTGCATTGCACACGACAGCTGGAGAATGGATGAGAGCGGACGTGGCCTTTCTTCATCTGGCCCTGGCACTACCTCGCTAACCCCGGACACGTA
>JAYMFT010292615.1:0-10347 GCA_038088735.1 Panulirus argus | reverse complement strand
ACGTGGGAAGTATTCTTTCTCCCCTATCCCCAGGGATAATATATATATATATATATATATATATATATATATATATGAGAGAGAGAGAAGTGTGTGACATTTGGAAGGTGGGATGGATAGAGTATGGTGGGATGAGGAAGTTAACTTGATAATGACAAGGTATTGCCGTTACCTGTAGGGAAGGAGTGCGAGTGACGTGGAGCTGTACAAGAAGATTCTGCAAGGGCTAAAAATGAGGGCAGATGAGAGATGGGGTGAGAAAGTATTGGCAAGTTTCAAGAGAATAAGAAAATGTTTTAGAAAGAGTTGAATAGTGTGAGGAGAACAAGAAAACAAATGAAATCATCAATGAGGGGAACAGAGAGGTAGCTTAAACAGGCCAAAAGAAGAGGGAGCCAGTAATCTGAATAACTGTTGAATGTGTTGGATGATAGGGTAGCAGACCTGGGGTAATTAAGACGTGGAGATACGCAATATGAAAGAGTCATGGCAAATCATTTTCATCCTTTGGTGATGAAAAGTTTCATGAGGAAAGACGAAACAAAATCCGTTGTTGTATATGATAAAAATCCCTTAGTTTTTTTTTAAGTGAACAACAGTAACTCGTTGTCTTTCCCGTTTGCCGTTCTCTAGATGTGTTGTTTTATTGTAAACAGAATTCTGTCACTTGAAATAAAAATCTGATTCTGAATAAAACTCTGAATGAGAGTTTGATGATAAATACTGTTATTCACATGCATATTACAACGTGCACACTGATGTGAACCCATGTGTGGTTCGATGTCAAACCAGGACTAAAGCATAGCTTACACACAGATGGGAATCCAGGGGCAGAACACGTTGTGCCAACCTTTGTCCAAAGGCTTCGTTAGAGTTCTGGATAGTAAAGACAGATTTCGACATCCAAAGATTTCTCCTCGTTAGCCTGATTCCTTTATGGATATCAGTCTCTCCCGTGAGATCTTTTCCCCTTTTTTCTGTAATCAGTTTGGTGATCGCTGAGCTTCGTACATTCAAAGAGATCGCATTAAGGAGAATCCGGAACCGATTCCCGTACTGGCATTTGGACCAATGACAATGTCTTGAGCCATTTTTCCAGAAATTACATTGGCTCGGAAACCAGTTGTCAGATAAGACTCAGAAAACTGGGAGGTCTTAATGGGCTCATCTCAATGGTTTTGAAAATACGTTTAACTTCATATGAGTAATGTCGTCGTTTTAACGTAACTGATTAAGCTAATACTGTCGAGTCGTTCATCTGACGGTTATGATACCGACAGATGCTGGCTAGCGGTCAGCACAAGTCAAGATCGTCATGTAATGCAGTATGGAAGCTTTCAGTGGCTCTCTCTCGCTGCGGTAGATGAAAGATTACAGACAGCCACCGTTACTACCCTCCTGGGTATCTGGAGGGTTAGTGACGTCTGTCCTGTCAGCGAGCACTTCAGTGGCTGTCAGGTTTCACTCCGTTGGCCAAAGTAGCTGTCTTTTCTTTTATGCATCACCTACGCGTGGACAGCTGCCATTCAGTCTACAAACATGGAACCTCTCCATTTTACTCATAACGCTTGACACCACGTAACTCACAATACTCGTTCATTGTAGTTCTAGATGTTCTTGCGGTGAGTGCCACGCGCTAGCTCTGCCTTTGGTAAAGTTGCGCCGTAAATATTCAAAATTCTTTCTCTCTCTCTCTCTCTCTCTCTCTCTCTCTCTCTCTCTCTCTCTCTCTCTCTCTCTCTCTCTCGCGGTGAATGCTGCGTGTTCGCCCTGTTTCACGGCAAAATCTTGTAGTAGGTTCTCGTGGGTAGGCTGGTACTCTTTCTAAACGTATGTGTGTCTTTGAATACTTACCATGTTCTATTGTTCAGCAATCTGAAGACTCGGGTTTAATGTTCAGAAAGAAAAGACCCACAAAAGAACAGTCAGACACAACGTAAAGATCTTTCCCGGATGAAATGCACACCTCATTCGCGTCCAGTCTCCTCACTGACCGATGACGTTCTTCCCTCCACGCTCCCTAACGGCATGTGACATATATACACACACAGTTGGCCCTACCTGAACGACTGCGACCAATAATGGAGTGTAAACTCCGTAGGACTTTCCATGTTATTTTGTCTTGCATGATTGTGCGATTTGCGGACATCATTAGTGTCGAGTTCTCCTCCTCCCGCATCGGCATCAAAGGAACTCACTGGTTCGGAACTTGCTGGTAATTTCCTCTAAGAGGCCATCCAGTCTGACCTGAGGGCCCTCCTGGTGTGTATGAAGCTTCCAGGCCTCTACAGGAGAGCTCTTCATATCAATCTTTTGTCCTGGCGTTGTATTCAGAGCCTCTAGTCTGCACTTCAAGTAACAAGAGGCTGGTTCGAAGCGCAAGGTTCGTTTGTTCACTTGTGTCATCCAATATAACCGTATGATTCATTGTCCATGGTGTTTGTTTACAAAGATGCGTGAACCATTCGTAGGACAGTTTCGTTCAGAATACAGTGTGAACAGGAAGTAAGTGTGGTTCATTTATAGTACGGTATGAACCATGACTACGTATGGTTCGTCTACGACACCTTGTGAACCATCGCTACATGCAGTCCGTTTGTGATAAAAATGAGCGATTTGTGTAGTTCATTTACAACACTGTAAGCTACTGCTATGAGCAGTTCTTATACCACATGGTAATGATAATCGTATATTTCGATAATGATTTGCAAAATATAATCTATGCAAGCTAGATATTGGATTTTTAACTAAATATGAAAAAATAAGATAAAAGTGAGTTGGTAGAGTTTATTGTTACGAAATGATATTACCGACGGGATGATTGACCTCATGTAGCCTTCTGGCCTTCATCTGTCGGGTAATCACTGATGTGCCAGACGAGTGTTGCGGCATTAGTTGCTGGCTACACCTAGTCGGGCTGGCCAGTGTTGCGCCTGTGGACAGTAGCACGAGTGACAGGCAACACTTGGTCAGGTGTGTCAATGTTGCGGCCGTGGGTAGTAGCATTATTGGCACGAAACACCTGGTTTGGTTAGTCAGTGTTGCAGCCGTTGACGGTAGCAATAGTGTCAGGTCTGACTAGCCATTGTTGCGGGTGTGGACAGTAGCACTAGTGGTAGGCAACATCTGGTGGGTCAGTATTGTGGCTCTAGACGGAGCCAGCATTGGCAGACAGGTTGTGGCGTTAGCCAAGATTAAGTAACAATGTTTCAATAAATTTAAGACAATGATCTTCACATCTCTGGCTTCTTATATATCTACCATGATCAGCAGTAGGTAAAAGAAGTCTTGTGCAGAGTTACTATAGGAAGATCTCCTGGTCTCCACGTGGGCAGTTCTGCATAACCTTACAGCTATTAGCATTTGGAAACAACGTTTATTTCTCTTGTCTCTAATCTGATTTCCTCCAAGATCCCTTAAGGAATCAATGCTAAATGTGACAGCTTCTCTTGTGGCACAAGCAGCAGATGATGTAGCAGATATAGGCACAGTCCTGGAAGTTCATTAGTCAGAGTCAGGAAAATACATGGACCTAGTCAAGCGCCTCACAGAACGCAACAGGAGATGTCCCAGTTCAGCGGTGCATTTGGATACTTAATCTTATGATGGAGATCTGAGAGCAAGTTATGAGTGAAGGGGAAGAGTGATGGTAGAGTTTTGAATAACGGCAGCTCACGGAGAGGTACAGCAAGGTACAATTAGTCAAATCTTTGTTTTTAAGATCAATTACTGACGAGACGGTAACATAGCCAGGGGTTTTGATCACTGGTCCAGAATATAGCCGAGCAATCTGCTGGTGGACGTGGACATCTTTCTAGGTAGCCGGACTGAAAGACGTCAAGATTGGTTTGATATCCTCTGTTACCCACCTGGCCATAATAACTTCAGTTATTGTAGCAGAGTCATCGGTTCTGTAATTATAGTTTGTTTGTCTTTTTATTTGTTCGTTAAGGTATGTCGGAGAAAATGTTTTGAGTCTGAATCCTTTGAATGAAAAAATTATGGGGTCCCTTGATCTCAGTGCTAAACCTTTCAGAAAAATTCTCTTGGCTGCTACATCAGATGAGAATTGGGTACTACATCAGACGGAAATTTTCGACTAGTTGACAATATTTAAGTTCGAAAAAGTCTGTCTCTTGTCAGTCTGGAATGAGGGTCATTGTCCTGGTATTACGTAACTTGGATATTTGGTGCATATTGCTGTGAAGTGAGTTGCTACAGTCTTTGCTTCGTCCTGGCCATCAGTACTTTACAGATATGATAGCTCAGGTGTATAGTTCCCTTTACCAGTTATGTTGCTGTGAATGCCCATTCAGCTGCTGCTCTTGTAAACTTGCATCCCAGTTTGTACTGTCCGATTTTAGTGTCGTGTTTGTCGATTGGTCACCAGCACGGAGGTTGTTCCATCTTTTCCTTTGGCCTGGGTTGTAGGCCTTCTGTCTCAGCATCGTCAGCGTCCTGAGGAGTTAGCCAATTGCTTTTCATGAGGCTTTAGACTAATGGTCTTCACGAAGTATCTGTCGCGGTGGTGGAGCAGTAGATAGTATCGCAACACTTACGAATGAGTGCCCAGTGACCACGACTATAGAGCAAACTTTATCCCACGATTCACACATTCCAGTGGCCCACCTGTACTACACAGAAGACCAGTTGCTGTCGTTACTGATGAGCGCCATGTTTGGCTCAGCTGTTATTACCTGATGATTACCTTGTTTGGCTCAGTATATTACTGATGGGCATCGTGTTTGGTCTAGCTTATACTGCCTGTTGAGCGTCATGCGTGGCTCATCTATATACACTGATGAGCGATTTGTGTGGCTCGGCGATATTACTGATAAGCGCCATGTTTGGCTTTGCCATAACACAGGGGGACATGCCACACATGACCACTCATGATGACTGCCATCACGCTTACCCACACAAACATGCCAGCAGCATCCAGGAACTTATCTAGCAAAAGGAAGTGTCGAGAGTGATTGATTCGTAACACATTTTCATTTTTAAGTTGTTATATATACGATACGAGCTAAGATCAGCATTATAACCCTAGGTGATGTTTTAAGAGTCCAGGTCGGGTTTATATATCGTGTCGGATGTTGTCATGGCGTGGTAGGGACGGTGGGAATACAAATATCACTCTTAAGCTCCAAGTTCTCATAAACTTCGAACGATGATTAAATGGCAATGTATTTCCCAGAGACGTGCGCTGCTCCGCTCCTCATTTAGCGAAGAGATTTCGAGTGATTCGATGGAACCCGGATACAGCACAACAATAGAGGTATGAATTATGCATCAATTCCGAGCAGTGTTATGAAACAGCAGGTATTCCTGCTATTTCGTTTCTTTTTCGCTTCGAGAACTCGTCGAAGAATTTAGTGAATGACAGGGACTGCTTAGGAGTGAAGGCAGGAGCTGAGGTGTGCGAGACGACTGCAGCATCAGCAGCAGCACAGGCGTGTGGGGAGCGGAGTTGTAGATTAGCTGGGTCATTGAGCTTGCCAGGGACAGCCAGGATGTTGCCTGCAAGTAGCTATAAAATCCATCTCCAGCTTCATTATTAAACGTTCTTCTCCTCCTACGAAAACAGTTTTCATCGCTAAGTAGTTGGGCGACATCTTGGTTGGTGCTAGTACCCCATAACTGGAATGTTGTTTCTTTGTAAGTACTCTCTTGCATCTGGCTCTGGCCATATTGTCTTCATGAATATTTAACCTAGATATTGGATGCTGGCACTTCACTTTCCTTCACCGTCCATTTCGTGTCACAGGGCCGCCCAGACCCGCCTTGGCCATGTCATCAATATTAGGGGGATGAGTATGACACAGTTGTTCAGGTTTCCAGGAGTAGTTTCTTTGCTCACTGAACCGGATCATTCTCAGGAAGAATCTCATGTTACAAATAACAACTCGTGTATGAGGCGAAAAGGGACGCCTAGGAAAAGGTTTGTTTACAACACGTACTTATCCATGACCAAGACTGGTTCGTTGACAAGTTGAGAACAACTGCTCATAATGAGGGATCGTTTACTACAAGGAGTGAACTTTTTCAGAGAGTGGATTGTTTACAGTGCTGTGCGAACCATCAGTTACGTTTCGTTTACATCACCTTGTAAACCACAAAAGAATGTGGCTCGTTTACAGCATTGGCTAAACTGTATGTAAATTTAGTACTTTCACGACACTTCATAAAACATTACAAACGTGTTTATCAAGACTATGTCTGTAAATGAATGTACTACACTGCAATACCTGCATTAACATTATAGCTTCAGCAGTGAATTATGGAGCCGACGATTGGCTTCACGCTGTATATGAATTGTAATAACATTTACTTTCCGAGGCTTCCACGGAAGAATCGAAACGAGAACTTTTCTATAGCGCTTATAATGCTGACCTCTTGAAATGGTGTCCTACAAGTCAAGGGAGTGTACTGAATACAACATAAGGGACATAATTTTCACAATGTAAACATTTTCTTTTTTTATGTTACACCTATATAAAACGGGTTACGAGATATTATCTTGGCACCTCTACGTCTGTCGGACTGTGTGTCTTTGGGCACATTGTTGTTAGCATTATCTCTTAGGAACGGGCCTCCTTGGTGTTGTGGTTAGCGTTACTGGAAATGCATCAGCACGGCCATCCCATGGCTGGGTTCGAATCTTGGGCGCTTCGGTGTCTATCCTTCCCTCGGGGCTGGTCGATAAATGGGTACCTGTCCTAGGCTGCGGTGTGTGTGTGTGTGTGTGCAAAGAGAGAGAGAAGTGTAAAGACATAGTACATATATACAAGGTTAAGAGACGGGGCACCACGAACGTAAAACTCTCCACCCCGTACCACACACATAGTAATGACAGCGCGTTATATAAACTTCATACTTACGCCATAAATATGATCAGATTTGGGAACACACAGCTGCATAATCTTGCGTTTTAGTAAGGAAAATTTTATAGTTGGGGAAGTGCAAAAGCTCGTGAGGGCTAAATGATGGGAAGTTCAAATTTGTAACATAAATGTATAAAGCAAATAAAACATCTTGGCGTACAAGGTTTTTCAAATTATTTTTTTCTGTTCTTGGAGGAACATCAGAGAACGCGTCTGTGAAAGCCCCTAGGAAATAACGTATCGAGGTCCAAGCTATTAGCTCTGTCTTTACCATGGAATTTTTTAAGCCCAAATGATCTTTCTCCTGCCTATTTATCCACTAGCTTGAGGAAGTATGCAAAACTGGATGATCTATGCGTCGTCTGCCCGCGCTGGTATCCAACAGGGACCACTGGGTCAGATGTCATCAACGTTAACAGTAGAAATTACCGATGATTATTTCATGTGAAAAGCAGTACTGACTTGTAAACATTTTTGTCTCCCAGAATTTCTTATTTGTGAAGAGTCATTATGACACGCCTCGCTGAATATTTAGGGTTGGTCTAGTTCCATGTAGTGGTATCGCATGTGACCATCGTTGGCATGTTTGACCAAGCCAGCAACACTGCTTCACGGAACAAGGCAAACACGCCGTCCATTCGAATTGTATTGCTCCGAAAAAAAAAATCAGCATCGTACTCATAATACATCAGTGGCAGTTAGTGAGGGACTCATGTCATTCAAAAAGTGACGAAGCAGGAAGGAAGATACTTGTATATTCAGGGAGTAAAAAGATGTTCAAGACGATGGGCCACATGCATGGTGGGAGTTTATCTGGTCTTAGAATTATCTTTAACACCCGAAGGTGTTTGTGGATGTAGCTTGACGCTGACGGCCTTAATGACCCTGGCAGTTGATTGGCCTAAAGCCCAAACAACCAACCAACCATGTTCAAGAGGATTCGCCAAGCCGGTGTAATAGGGGAGGTTCCTGGGCGGGCATGTGATGGGGCGGTGGTTGTCGGGTGGTGAGGGAAGCAGCCCATCCGGTCACGGGTCACTCGGTCTTTACTGAGCAAAACAACTCCTCACGCAGAGTTACAGCAACACTTTCGAATGATGTGAAAATGCCCCTATGGCATTTCTGTTTTCTGTATAATGAACATAATACGTTTCGGCCTAAATGCAAATTCTGTCGCACTTGCAGAGATAAGGGTGGGGAGCTTTGTAGTTACATGGACCTAACCAACTCCTCACATCAGATAGGAAAAATCAGGCTAGTTCTGTCAGTGGCAATTATGATACTTCGCCATTGATTTTCTAATGTTCTAGGTGCCATATTCACTACTGGAAATGCATCTCGCGTTCCAGTTCCAGTCCCTATGATAGCAGAAGAGAAATTGATTGCAACATTGTCCTACAAGATCAAAATATGTCAGTGTTAAATGGAGTGAAAGGAAATAAAACGACAGTTCCCGTTACTTTTTATTCGCGAACATTTAAAGAAAACCAAAAACGAGATGTTTAAGCCTCTGACTGCCCTGTTCAGTAAGTCACTTGCTATAGGAAATGTTCCACCGGATTGGATGTTTGTCATTGTGACACCGATATTCTAAGTAGATATTGAATTTCTACCCGGACACTATCGCTCAATTAGCTCGGTGTCCGTAGTCAGCAAACATATATGGAACCCATGAATCGAGAGAAGATTGTAAATCACTTGGATTCGTAACTTGGATAATCATTTACGTACGAGAAATCTGCTTGATTTCTGTTGTGACGTACTCCACATTTAAGATGAAAGCAAAGTAGATGATATCATCATAGATTACCAGCAAAAGCTAAGTCACATGGTATACAGAGGATCTAATTCCGGTGGCTAGAAAAGTGGCTGCCTAAACAAAGGACAGTAATTAACAGTCAAGCCTCAGAATAGTTAGACGTAACAAGTGGTGTGCCACAAGGATTAGTTTGGGACCAGTTCTGCTTCCGCCATCTTAAGCGGTAACATTAATATCACCATCAGTTTCATTACTATCATTTATCAACATATGTTCCATCATAGCCATTTCCACAAGCACTTTGAATATCGATGATTATCTATCACTATCTGTATCAGTATGATAACGATCCTTGTCGCTATAATCAGCATAATTTTCATTACCATCATCACAAGAGCAGCCGCCAAATGAAAAACAAAGAGTCGCTCGTTGAAGAGCAAAAGTCACCAGATGAAAAGTAAGAAACACACATGAAGAACAAGAGTCACCACATGAAGAACAAGAGCCACTACCTGAGAAATATGAGCCACCAAATGAAGAACAAGAGCAATCACGTGAAGAACATGAGCCGTCATATGAAAAAAACAGCTGCCAATTGAAGAACAAGAATCGCTAGGTGAAGGATAAGAACCAACAGATGAAGAACAAGAAGAATCACAAGAAGAACAAGAGCCACCGCATGAAGACCAAGAGCTACTACGTGAAGAACAAGAGACAGCAGATGAAGGGCAAGAGGTACCACATGAAGAACAAGAACCACCAATGAAGAGTATAAGCCACCACATAAAAGAACATTAGCTGCCAGATGAAGAACAAGAGCCACCACAGGAAGAGTAAAAGCTATCAAATGAAGAACAAGAGCCACTAGATGAAACCCAAGAGCCACCACGTGAAGAAGAAGAGCCGCCAGATGAAAAACAAAGAACCGCAAATTTATTAGGGTAGTAAACAACTGCCCCCGACGAAGTAATTAGCGAATATTGTCAAAGTAACAGACCCAGTTCATTAAGCATCAAAGTTAACCTGCCAGCTGGCTTTTTCCTTCTCTCCGTTCGGGCTGGTGATCTCCAGAATGGATTCCAGTGTCGCTGAAGCTAGAATAATCGTAAGACGTCGTATCCTAACAAGTAGGGGAACAGTCTGAACGTTGGTTATAGTCTCTCAAATTCCATTCTTTATCCGTGCTGTATGCCTAAAAGATGAAAAATTACAATACCTTCTTCGACACTGTTACCACGAACCTCTCGTTAATTAGTTTAAATGCAGTTGGAATTCATTGCAAATCGTTGACTGTGAAAATGTTTCACTAATTAAGATGACGTCAGCGCGAACGGTAAAAATCTGGCCTGTCGAACGTCAACAGCTATCTCTGTATCAGGGTTTCCAGTCTTGTTGCACCCTTAACATTTGTATGTACGGATACGCTAGCCTAATTCGCTGAGGGACACTTGCAGTGGAGGGATTAATTGCTCTCCGGGATCTTTTGCCATGTAAGGTTACTAGTGTCTAATTCTTGTTCCTATATTGCTCTCTCTCTATAGCTTCAGATATTGGCTCTAAGTGCCTCATTTTTCAGTAAGAACGTACTGGCTTGATTACAGCACAAAAACTGTAACAGTAATGTTTGCTCTCTCTCTCTCTCTCTCTCTCTCTCTCTCTCTCTCTCTCTCTCTCTCTCTCTCTTTCTCTCTCTCTCTCTCTCTC